>OMKK01007625.1:3634-17089 GCA_900302305.1 Polymixia japonica | reverse complement strand
AATCAGCCGATATAAACAAAGATGATGATGTCCGCCCACTTTGGCTCCGCTTAAACTGGTGTGAACGCGGGCTGGTTCGCCAGAAAGCACCAGGTTCTCAACTCGAGCACCGGCTCCGGCACCAGTGCGGTGTGAAAGGGCTATGAGAGATCTCCAGTGCTGTGGGGCACTTCCTACCTGGAGTTCTCCTGCGTCTCACCAGGTGCTACCGCTGTGCGCTGCACCTGTGTCCCCCCTTTCCCACATTTGGTCCTGGCTTGGTGTGTTTTGTGTGTGAACTGGTGAAGTTTACAGTCTCTGTTGCAGTATGTATTTCTTTCAGCATTTATTTATTTATAATTAGATTGCTGGTCCTCCATATTGAAGGTTCTGCTTCTTACTGAGATTTATTCAATGTGTTCCACCTTTGGGAGAAACTGCGTCAAAATAACAGTCAGCAAAATGTGGTGCTGTCTGCATTGGTGGTTCAGTGGTAGAATTCTCGCCTGCCACGCGGGAGGCCCGGGTTCGATTCCCGGCCAATGCAACTACAACGTTTTGATCCTTTTGCAGTTGTGCAGTAGCAAGCATCTGCCTTCCTGGTGTCCTCAACCAAAACATGGAATCTGTACAGCTATGCGCTGTACTGTATATTCCACTGCGCTCCAACATCAGCTCACTCCCCCAGCCCCCACCTGACTCCTTCCTTCTGCTCCAGAGTCAAAGTTTCAGCCCCCCCCGGTACAACACTCTCTTTTGATCCAGAGACTGGTAGCCCTTTCAGACCGCGAGTTGCGCGATTTGATGCTTGCCGAGTTTGTACTTAAATTACCAGACCCGGTCACATGTGTTTTTATCCAACAATCCAGCAGGCACCAACTGGCCCAAATCGCGACTAAACATTTTGTCTCTGCAGCAGACCACTGCACATTCGTTTTCTCTTTCTCCATTTTGTTTGTTGTTGTCGTCCTTTATTTCCTGCTCGTTGTCACAGCCTAGCATAAGACACGCCCACTGATGATGTCGCGGTTCCCAAGAAAAACCTACTACCTTTCGGTTTGCGAACGTGAACCAACTTTCAGGCTCCCCACCGATTATTTTTTCGGTGTGAACGCGCGGCCGGTTCAACTTTTGGTTCGGGAACCGGCTCCGGCACGGAGCCGAGGCGGTGTGAAACCGCCATAAGTGTCACCAGTCCCTATCTTTCTGCCTGCATGGCTTTATTTAGTTATTTATTCATTTATTTATTTATAATTAGATGAGTCATATTTGGTCCTCTGTAACTGCAGTGCTATCTACAAAAGATAACTGCCAGTCAAGCTAGCAAGCAGGAGGAGACATTCATTTACAGACACTAGAAGAAAATAACTTATACAAAACAATATTTGGTTTAAAAGAGGACAAATAAAGCTTCAATAATTCATGAGAAACTAAAATGAAAACAGTGTAGGATAAAAAATATTCACTGCTGATTGACAATTTCTGCTAGAAAGTGTCCAGATTTGGCTACATAACTTGCAATGCACTGTGATCTTTCCTCTAAGAAAATAATCCCACGCAGAGCTTCTTCTAGTTTTGTGGCAGACTAGACGTGTGTGGTGTGTTGCTGCCCCCGCTGGTTAGACCCTATTAAAACAGCACATACACAAGGCAAATGGGCTACGGCACCCTTGCATGTTCAATTTTCAATTAAAGTTCAATTAAACACAAAGTGGATGATGAGAATTCAATTTGAATTAACACTATTTAATCAAAATTAACTGTTAATTAACCAGCAGGATTGATCAGTTAAATGTCCTAATGGCCGACAAATGGTTAACCGTTAACATCCCTAATGGGAACCCTGCAATGATCATCACTAACCAATGTTTTGGGTAACAGATCCATTTCCAAATTTCTTTTACAAATGTGAATCATGAAAAAATAACCTTATTATCAATACCTCAGCACATACCTCAGATGCATTTATATTTCAGCTGTTTATGAGATTTGCTAGAATACAATAGACAGGTAATGTTCTATAATGAAGAAAATAACAGCAGCAGTGGTAGGTGGGTCTCGTGATTTAGTCCACACTGCTTTTTTCCTTACTTTCAAGTAGTCTCTGTGGCGCAATTGGTTAGCGCGTTCGGCTGTTAACCGAAAGGTTGGTGGTTCGAGCCCACCCAGGGACGCATGCTTTTCAGTCCTGGGTAAGGGGAATTATCAATAGACCCATGCAACCCTGACACCGTAGTGCTATCTACAGATAACTACCAGTCAAGCTACGAAGGGATTACAAGAAAACTCTGTATTCAGGTAGATGGCTGTTCTGAATATTTCTTGGCCTAATATCAGAAAGTTGCAGATACCAGGCAGTGAGTCAGAGATGCCAGAGCAAACACTAAACTATTCCAATATACTTCAATCTTTGACAGAGGCAGTCAAAAACAGACTAGAACATTAATTGCCATTTAACACAAACAAAAAAACATTGAAAAACCACAGATCAATCAACTCTACTTGCTGTTCTTTTCGCAGGTCTGTTCAGCTGCTGAGAGACGCAGACATTATGCTGTGTTCATGTGGCCCTTGGATGTTTCTAATTCGCAGTCAATTACCTTTTTAAGCCTTTACAACTGACCTGCGTGCAGTAAGAGCAATATTAAGAAAATTTCAATGAATACTGTGATAATACCACTTACTGGGGTATTTTTGGCCATGATAATTTTACCCTGAAAAATTGATACCTCAGATACATTTATATTTCAGCTAGTTATGGGATTTACTAGAATACAATAGCCAGGTAATGTTCTATAATGAAGAAAATAACAGCAGCAACGGTAGGTGAGTCTCGTCATTTAGTCCACACTGCTTTCTTATTTGTTTTAAAGTAGTCTCTGTGGCGCAATTGGTTAGCGCGTTCGGCTGTTAACCGAAAGGTTGGTGGTTCGAGCCCACCCAGGGACGCATGCTTTTCATTGCTAGGTAAGGGCAGTTATCAATAGGCCCATGCAACCCTGGCACTGCAGCGCTATCTACAAAAGATAACTACCAGTCAAGATACGAAGGGATTACAAGAAAACTGGAGTAGATGACTGTTTTTATGAATATTTATTGGCCCAATATCGGAAAGTTGCAGGCCATGAGTCAGAGATGCCAGAGCAAAGACTAAACTATTCTAATCTACTTCAATCTCTACTTTGTACTCAATGAGTACAAACCTTTCATCACAAGGCAGTCAACAACGGACTAGGACTTTCATTGCCATTCAACACAAACACGAAAAATTGTAAAACCACAGATCAAGTGGAAATTATCAATTTGGAAATAAAAAGAACTGACAGGATGTGGGAGCTTGCTGTAAAACAATAGATTGGTCAGCCTTTAACTATTGCTTTCACTATGATGGGCACCCTGCGATCCTGCAACAGATAACCTTTTTCCTTTATTTTTTTTCAGAAAAAGCATTTCCACCGCTATTTCTCACATTATTATTTTTATTGACAAAAAAAACCTTTCTGCCTCAAGCGAGCATACAACATTTTTGTGATATTGAGGGAGTTTTGTGCAAAACATGTAGTAGTGGTGGTGATAACCAGAGGAAACAGAATGAATCATACCATCACAAAGAAGAATGCTCCGCAAAAACATCTGAAACAACTAAGGTTAGTACCCCTCCCACCCCGCACTCAAACAGACATCCATTGCCCAAAACAAGAATATTGAGTACTGACTGTAGGTAAACAAGAGGTCTTTCTCAGTATCAAGAATTCCAAGTATTTACTTGTGTCCTTGTGGAGAACCCATGTCTTCTTGAGAACAATGACCTTCACAAGAACGAGTACAGAGAATACAATTTTAACTGTATGAGATGTTCTGTGTGCTTAGTGTGGCCCAGTTTTCTATAAATAATTTTTTAATAAAGTATATTAAATTCCCCAAACATGTGAATAGCCATGTTTTAAAGGCTGGGGTTGTCTCAGTGGTGCAATTTTTTTAGCTCTTTGGTTATTAACTAAAAAAATCGCTTGTTTGATGTACCTGTTGAATTTTTGGCCATTTTAATAAAATGTTCAAATTTGAGGTAAAATCTTAATTAAATTCTTTCTTTGTCAAAAGATGAAAAATAAACTACATCTAAATTGTTTCCTGCTAGATAAGGATGTGACATTATTCATTAGTACCTGCAAACACACATCAAGTGGGATTAAAAATGTAAATCAAAAGCTTTTCAGAACCCCAAATCGTTGCATTTAGTTCAGGCCTGACATGCCAGCTAAGTTATGTAAAGCTTGAGAACTTCAATTGCTAAATAAATATCCATCTTTTATATTAATATCCGATGTGGCTAGATATTTGTAATTCATACTTGACAATTGTTTACAATTCCGCCACATACACAACAATTAATTTAATAAGTAACTTTTTTTTCCATTTTGTGATTTTTATTTAGCATCATTGTCATTAACAGTACTTGATTGTATAAAACATAATAGATGTTGCTGCTACATGAAAAAAAGATAAAGAGGCCAACATGCGCCAAGGCATCAACCACTTGGTAAAAAGAGAGAAAAAAAAAACATATGCCAGACTAGATTTCACACTTATCACAGATTACAGCATTCAAATATACTTAAAAAAAAAAAATCTTCAAATTAGCTGGTTTCTTTTCAAGCATCTATGTTCAGGTCATTCCAAACTCAGTCACTTTACTGGGGGTGTCCATTGTCAAACACAACCGCTGAAGATAAAAACATTCTCTTTGAAAACAGGTCTAAATGTTGTAATAATGACCACATGTGGCTGTTACAGTTACAGACAGCACATGGGTGTAAAGTGTGAAATGTATGCACATGCAAATAGACAAGAGGTTGTTTACCGGGGACGCGCCAATACGGATATTGGGCCGATACCAGGCTGAAACAGGGTATTGGTATCCGATAGCAAGAGCCACGTGTAACATGTCAGAAATCAAAGCTAAGCAGCTTGTTGTTGTTTTTTTGCATTTTTGACAGAAAGATGTTAGACCTCTCTAATGGAGAAAAATGGATTACATCTTGATCGTTTGTCCGCTGAACCCAAACTAATGATCTAAGTCTATACTGTTCAGTAAAAGTAATGGATCGGTATTGTAGTGGTACTCTGTATCAGCTGATATTTAAAGTTTAGGACTCTGAATCGGTATCGGCAGTGAAAAAGTGGTATCAGCGCATCCCTATAGTTTACTCACAGAATATGAGGTCACTGATGATTATCATTACACATTGGGTATGATTTTGACTTGCCTGGCTAACCACCGTAAACCATCACACTACTTCCGTACTCAATATCTGGAAACATCTGCAGGCTTAATCAAAATTATTACATAACAATGTTCTGATGTCTAGCTGATTTGTTGAGTATAAACATCTAGGTTCTGGCTCAAGCCTCAAATGATGAAGCAAAACAAACTGTGGAGCAATGAATTCAAAACCCGTTACTCATCCATAGGTGCAGTCCAGGTTTGGGAGGTCTCGGGGCAGTACTGACAGGGAGTGGTAGTACAGAAAGCCAGCCTTTTCTGGGCCGGTCGCTCAGTGTGTCTTGGTGTAACGGCTCAGGTTCGAGCCTTCATTTTTGTCCCTAACTGCGGCCCGGTTCCCTATCCACAGTTCCAGTCGGTTCTGATTTGGTTCTGTCCTTCCGTGACGAGTCCAGGGCTAGCTGTATGGCCCAAACACTTAGAGGCCGCATGTAGGCCAGAGAGCGAAAGATGCCCTTCTCGCAGTAGGCTTCAGGTGTCTGGAAGGCCATGCCCAGTCTCTCCCACACGGTCCGGTAGCAACCCTCGGCGGTGCGCAGACCTTCCTCCAGCATACCCTTAGGGGGAGACAGCCACAGAGAGGCAAGACACTAGTTGACAACATGACCAACCACATGGAGATATTCTTCTTCTATAATTTCTATGTTCAGGCTCACGTTCCTTTTATTGGCGCAAAGCCAGGACGGTGGAATTTGTTTCTGTATAGATGAAAATTGCTATGATGTTTACAACGTGTCACAAACCTCAGAGCAACCATAAACAAAATACTGACAAAATTCACATTGACACGACAAGATAGCTAATCTTTCACTTTCTCTATTACCTCATAGATCATGGTGGCTGCCAGTCCGTACACCACTCCGATCCATACTTCATCTGATTGGACGCTGGATCGATCAGGCACTCCCTCGGGACGCATGCCGTTGACCGCCCCCATCTGGCCTCCGGCAAAGCTCATCACGTTCAAGTCGAAGACCGACTTCAGCGCGCTGCGTATCTTCTCCTTCGGAAAAGCCTGGGAGGGGAAAGATTTGATACTCATCTAGGTAAGAAAAAGCTTTCATTCCTGACCAGTGATGTAGTAGTAAATAAAAAGTTGGGTAAACTATGACTTCCATGATGATTTATGCCACCGTATTAGAAACGTTACATCTTGCTTGACGGGTAAATGGATGTTAGCACATCAATGTTCAACGAGTCATCACCTACTGATGACTAGTGACTAAACTGAAAATGTAATTCAACGAATATCACAAACTCCAAATTGTTATCTATCGATTTTGGGGGAAAAGCAGTACCTAAAGCTAATCATCAGTTACTACTTTTCTACTTGCTACTTTACTTTAAGATGTATCATAAATTGATATTGTGCTTCAATCATTTTGTAAGAGCATCCGTCACTTCTTTCAAATGGTGGATATATTGTTTTGAATTGACGATGACAAGATGACAGTAGTTCCCTTTCCAAAAGGAGATGAAACCATTGCTTGAACTTAGTTCCAGGGTTCCTGTCTGTTTTCCACCATGCTGGTTAAAACCAAATACAACATACTCAGCATCCAAGCTCGTCTACTTAGCCTCTCCACATGTTAGGGCCAAGATGTAAACCCTGGTGTTGGTGCTAGCTGCTGTGGCTTTAATGTTTTGAGCTTTTTTGAGATTTCTAGTGAAATAACATTGTCGGTACAATTTAGCTGGCCTCGCAGAGTTTTTCTGTATCCAGACTCGACAGTTGGCTTGCTAGCTAGCTAAACCATGTTGGGTAACTTGGTAACACTGATGATGAACCTAGGGCCAATGTTTTTGAGTCCAAACATAGTAAGAAGATTAGCCCTAATGTTTTAGTTTCAGGCTTGGGCAAAAGCTTGTGGGCTTTTGGCTTACAGTGGAAAGACGGCAGCTAATGACTCCTCCATTATGGCTGCTTAACTGACCTGGAACTCTCCGTCTCCTAGTCCAGACGCCAGAAGAAACCACTGGCCAGCACACTGGTCAGACATGATGCTATTAGACAGGTCTCTCCCACTGCTGTCATAGTTGTAGTACTTGCCTGAAAGTGAAGAAAAAAGGTACCATTTTTAAGTGTCGTCGTTTCCTGAAAGAATGACTGCAAACACGACTGCCGAAAAGCCCTTTTCTTTGTTAGTTCTTGCTTTGTCACAAGAGCTGATGTTTAAGAGAGGCTGCAGCACAGTTTAATTTGATCTACAAATGATCTCAACCTCCTCCATTTTCTTTCTCACACAACAATATAATTATTTTATTATATATATATATTTGAAACTTACCATTCCACAGCAGCTTGTCGAAGGCAGCGCTGCCTCTGTCTAAGATGTCTCTGTAACGCCGGTAGGCTGCGTCGTTGTCTACCAGTCTAGCCATCTTACACATTACGCACACCGAAGCCAGCCACAGTCCTCCACAGTACGCACTGTGACACACGAAGAACAGACGAGGAAGAATACGTCAGAGAAACTAATACATCGGGGGAATACATGCACTCATAATGGTTATTCAATATCCCACACACAGAAGAAATTATCTGACAACTTGGAATTGTCATCGAATTGTTAAACCGCCAAGTTTTTTGGTGTTCACATAATGCTCTGGAAGGGTCTGACTTGATTAAAAATACATTTTTGAAAACGTCCTTTGCCCATTATACAAATACCCATTTAAAAAGACAGATTGCTTTTTAAATCCATGATTCCAAAAATAACCTTTTCCAGCCCCATACTACATGTGAAACCCATGTTTAGCTGCCAGATACCGAGCCCTTACAGTATGTGAAAGCCTCAGACAATTAAAAATGATCTTCAATAAATCAAAACGTAAACAAAGGCAGGAAGGATGGCGGTTGACAGTATTTCAACAGGGGCGGGTCAAACTGATGTTAAAGATTGGTGGTGTAATCATTTTACCAGTATATCGAGTCTGAAGCTCAATATAAGAGGCTTCTGTTCTTTGGTTTGACTTTTGAACCCAGAGTTAGAGAAGTGGCTGTAAATGACTGTCGTCACCAAGGAACAGCCCTTCCTTCCTGGTTTTTGTCACTAGGGAAAAACTAGTGTCATGCTTCTTCCATTTCTCATTCCCATTCACAGTCCGTCTGGCCTTGTACGTCTCTCTCTTCCTCCCTGCCGTCTAAGTCATGCTGGCTCAAACATAGGCTCAATCACCATCGTGTAATCTCATAATTTAATAGACATTTATTTAAATTAAAATCTTCAGAGATCTTCGAGATTGCCACTTTAAACCTAAGTTACTTACAACGTTTTTTCTTAGTTTCCTTCCTTCTCTTTTCCTAACCTGAGTCATGAGATTATGAGTTTAGATTGATTATAGGCAGTAAGTTGTCTATGGTTTGTTTAGGCGGGATACTGCTGGACTACTACTGGACTGCTGCCCTTTAAGAGCTAATATTATGCATTTTGACATTTCACTTTGCACCCATTATGATTTTTTTTCTTTTAAAATGAGAGTGGGCAGAGGTAAAGTCCAGTCAGCTTTAGTGTATTATTGGTTTCTTGTAGAGACAGTGAGAAGGAAGCTAGGGATAGATAGGGATACAGATAGAGATAGCTCTGGTGGGATTCGACCCTAGACTGGCCTAGGGTCTGAGGGTACACGAGGTTACAGAGCAGGGGACGTAACCACTTGACTATCTCTGGGTACCCCATTACGATTTTTAAATTGTATTTTTACATATGCGCATTGCTGTATGTCTGACATTGTATTGTTCATCCGTGGCCAGATATCTCTTGATGAAGAGATTTTAAGTTCTTAGTGGGACTATTTGTTAAATAAAGGTTTAATTAAAAAAGACTTGCCATTTCTATTCATAATCATTTCTGTTTTGTATGTTATCTATTCCTTAAATTCTCACCTAGGTCCAGTCACGGTCCAGCCGTCATAGGTCTGGTCAGCGTAGCCCGAGTTCTCTATCAGACCGTCACCGTCCAGGTCGAACTTCATCTCTGACTCCATCACAGCCTTTGAGACCAACCAGAACAACAGAGCTGGTGAGAGCTGGTTTCCGAGCAAGTAACCCGTACATACAGTATAGACCTCATATGTACAGTAGGTTAAGAAAAAAAAAATAGTACAACTGCACGGGTTCGTTTGGCAGCCAAGACATGACTTAGTCATCGATTCCTACACAATCATAGCAGACAGCATATTATATTGGGGGTTATTTAGGTATCACGTGTAATTAAGACTACATAAATTTGTCCCACCTGGCAAATGGGCCACATGTCCTGTAGATACTGAGTGTCCTGGGTGAGATGGAAGTCCCTGTACACCTGGAGAACATACTTCAGGTTCAAGTCCTTCCAGTCTGCAGTGTCATGGATGAGGTAGGCGTTCACCCTTTGCCATGGCTCATCATCTGGGGACAGGGGTATGATGCTTTAACCGAGACACTGAGCTGTTTTTTCTATGCCAATGCTGCTATCAATCGATCCCGTAGTCACCACCATACATTGTTGACAAGTAAATGTCAAATGCAAAAAGGGACGTATCACACTATCTAAGCTGTCATGTAATAAAACACATCGCCAGTGTGCTCCGGTGGTCCGTCTGGTGTTGCAGCAGACTTTATCACTGGTTGCCAACGCAACTGGTTGCCAATGCTACTGTGTGACATTTGATTGCTAACCACACCCCTATCTTCTGTTTGGACAAAAACTGAGGGGGGAACGCAGGAAGTAAAATTAGCTGGAGGACAGCTTTAATAGTAGGTTTAGCCTGCTTTTGAAGTGTGATTCAGACCAGACCTTAGACCTAATTAAGTTCTGGGAGCCCCTGGGTGTTTCACGTGATCCCACTAAGGCCAGACAAAATTATGCTTAGAGAAAACAAACAGCTTTGGAGTAGGTTTAGTCTGCCTTTGAAGTGTGATTTGGACCAGATCTTAAACCTAATACAGCTCTGGGAACCCACAAACGTTTTGAGTGATTCCACAACAGAGATCAACAGAGGTGTGGTTAAGAAATGTCTGTTCTCCTACCTGGGTCTCCTATGTCATGAGGAACCACGTTTTTGGCTTTGACAGGAGAATAGCGGCCACTCATCAGATGAAGGCGTTCCGTAGGGTCCTGCTGAACCACGATGCCAGCTGAGAGAGAAGAGAAGTGAAGTATGCTGTAAAACATGGACACTCCCCCAGTAAACATCTTGATGCTGATTGGCCGTCTGGCCTGTCCATTTGATGTCGGGCCAGGGCGTCAAACAGGTACATTCAATTGAATTTATTTTAATTTTATTTTTAAATTCTCCATACTATTTTAAAATGTATTCTGCCTAGAAATTTAAGGGTAACAGTTTTCCACTCACCAATATCATATTGCAGGCTCAAGGCAAGTTTGGGCCACAGCATAACAAGTGCAAAGGAAGCGTAAAAGTGCACGTCGTACGTGTTATACATCCTGTACTCCTGACCTGGGAAACACAACAAAATGACAGTTTTGGTTGAGAAAACTTTGACAGTGTCATAAAAAAACAGTGCCAAATATACAGCAATTCTTCCTTTTTACATTTCTGACGATTAACCCTGACAAAGAGAACCTAGTGGTCGAAACGTTGTTTTTTGTACTAATACTGTACTGTTCTTTTTTCATTCAATTATCATCTTCGTTAGCTCGCACCTCACCAACGCAGGTGTGCGTTCTCCATCTTGTTTAAACCATTTATATTTCTGAAGTTCCCAAAGCTTGGTAGTGTGATGGAAAAATACAATCTAAGTAGAGTGTGTGTGATGAACTCATGTAACCACTCATTTATGTTTAGAAGTACTCCGTGTTAAAAGAATGTTTAGCTTCTTGCAGTTTCCTGTTAGCTAGTTAGACAAAACATAGAGGCAGCCATAACTTTTTATCTCTTCCCATGTCCTTCCCAGAGCACCTGCTCTCTCAAGGCCTGCCTGTAAAGCTAAGCTACAATTGTTACAATTGTTATTGTATGACTACAAAACCACTGTGTTTTCTCAGTTCGGGGTCTATTCTCTCTGACTTGACTTGGGTGGTGGACCTGACATTTTGACTATATGGCAGCCTTCTCCTCACGACTTGACCGGGGGAGGAGAACCATATTAGTGTATGACTTAGACTAATAAATGATTGCTACACATTGAAGCAACTATCTCATTCTCACAATTATTTTGAGCGTGCAATTATTAATTTCCTTCACAGTAGACATTTTTCACAAGCGCGTGTGCACGTACATGTAGTTTACACATACAAATGTTGTGCAATTGTATGTTCTTTCGACAAAAAATGTAAATGTGCACGCCTTAAAAAAACCAAAAAAGTATTAGTAAAAAAGAAAAAAAATATTACTCATACACAAACTAGATTCCATATATACCTGAAGACAATGGATTACTGTGTGTAGTCTTTCAGCTAGATCTCCATCTCTTTCCACTCACCTTCTAGGTAGGCAAAGCGGCCGTACTCTTTAATGACGGCCGGCTGAGGGGGCAGTCCACCGTCCTCGCTGCGGACCCCACCGCTGACGTCACTGTCTTCTGGTAGTTCGGTCCACACCGTTCCTCCATCCGCCACAAAGTACAACTCGTTAAACAGAGCCGACTTGTACCAGGACGGGAGAGAACTACGACACACAGGGGGCATATACAAACCTCAATGAAAACACTGGTTACCGGCTAAGGGAGATGGACAGGACCTACGAGTTTTATTCCAAAATGACATGCCCAGCATCTGCAAAAAGTAACGTCTACTCTGATAAAATTATTATGGCGTAAAATTAAAACTAACCATTGAATAATATTGAAATTATTAGCCATCTTGAGGTCTTGTTTACAAAATAGGGACTAGCCATTAATAGTCATTAGTAATGAGCAATGAACATTGGGTGACATTAGTTTTTTGTTCCCAAAAAAATGGGATATGCAGCATTTTAAAATATCAAAAATATCAATATTTACCAGCATGCAACAGGTGGCTGGTTTTAGTTTCCCACCCTGAATATGAACCTCAAGAGAGGATGTGCTGTTCACAGGCCCACAGGGGCGAGAGCGGTGTACCTGTCCTGCAGTACAGGCCTCTGCCAATCCTCGATGCTCCTCTCCCATTCTCTGTAGTGTGTTAGGGCGTGGTGGCTGAGCGAGGGAGACGCGTCCCCTTTACTCCCAAAGTAGCGTGTGTATCTCCTGAAAACAAGACAGGCAAACGGTGGTTTTCTAGGCCCGGGGCTGTGGAACACGACGCCATGTTGTGTACAGTATATTTGTTTTGGAGTCACCCGTCATTGAATGCTCGGCCTTAAGGGGTATCCTCTCTGATAAATATTCACACGCAAAACTAAAAGTGGGTCAACATCTAACACCAACACAGTGTTTAGTGTGTGTGTGTGTGTGTATCAATGTTTTCTTTGTATTGATTCAGCAGTAGTACTGTTGGTCACAACAGCAAGAAAATGGGCACCACTGCTGGAGAAAATGTGAACAGTTTAAAATAAACAAACCAAAAACCTAAATCATCATTATTCGGTTAATGTATAGTAGTAGTGTTTTTTGTCACAATAAAAACTAGAATAATTCTAGTGCTTCAACTGAAACTGGGGCCAAAACAGGAATTTGCATGGAAAACAGAATCCCACCCAACCGCTACTGTTAAAAAAACATCACGGGGGAACACTGAACCCAGTAGAAGTGGATAGCTTAAGGATAACAAGCTAATCTGTTGACAGTGTTGAGGTAAGCAGAGAAAAGTAGTACAAATAGATTGAGGAGAGCTACGATAGAGATAAAAATGAATCGGATCTAACATCTGCCTCTGTGAATCCTTGGTGTTCCGTTAAAATCCCAGTAAATGCACATAACTTTGCAGTGATATTTTGAGGGGTGCATTTACCATCCACGGCCAAGGCAACACTGCAATGGAAACCACCACGCCAACTGTCATTCCATCTAGACTGGTTGTTATGCTAATAATGATGAAGTCAGTGCGTCGCCTGGACGGCTCAGCACATTTTGGAGACACCTCTAATCCGTTCGAATCTGCGAGGCGTTTTCTTGTTCGTGAAAGGCAGAGGTGACGGGACACCACAAGTGCCGTCGGGACGGCGTTAACGGAACAAACTAGCGGATTATTTCCCGTGACCGTCACAAAGACAGACCGTGAAGGCATCTCCAACAAATCTCTTGAGTGTCCCCGGTTTTTAGTTTTTGC
>OMKK01007606.1:2883-14204 GCA_900302305.1 Polymixia japonica | reverse complement strand
CTCACACATACACACACACTCACACATACACACACATACTCACACATACACACACACACACACACACACACACACACACTCACACCCGCACTCACCCATTCTTCTCTCTGTGTTCCAGGAGCACATCTTCAAGCTAATGAAAAGTGACAGCTATGCACGCTTTCTGCGATCCAACATCTACCAAGACCTTCTGTTAGCCAGAAAGAAGGTGAGCTGCACTCGCCGACCCCGATCTCACCTCCGCTGGTTAACGGGGGTTTTCTTGCTCTGATTTTAATTCTTTCTAATGTTTGCTATTGGCTATTCCTTCATTCAAAAGTTAGTTTTATCTCATTATAAAACTAACAAAAGGATGAATGTAGCATGCTGTGCATATTAATCTAAGATACCCCAGGTTAAGATCGGAATTGAGTTTTTATCATTATCGCAGACTGCAGTTTAGTCAACGCCCTTCGACTAATGCCTAGAGAGGATCTCTGTAGTTTTCAGATCTGTATAGCCGAGCAAAAAGCACAGTTGCCGGTTATTGTGTAATATGGCGCTTTTGCAGCAAATCGCAGCTTCGTCTGTACATGCTAACCTTTCTGCCCTCCCCCGTTTGGGCACTGCTCCCCCTGCTGGCCTGTCACTGGTACCGCTCTATTTCCTAAAGTGCGACCTCCACTTTGTCCGTGGCCGTCATGCTGACACTGCCTCGTCCTCTTTCCTCACTATCTATATCACTCCCAACCCTATCGACACACTGACCTGACCCAAACCCTTACCCTGCCTCCCCCCTAACAGCAGCCAGCAGACACTGAGCAGGGCCGACGCACCTCCCTGGAGAAGTTCACCCGCAGCGTGGTAAGTCATCTGGAGCTGAGGCTGCCCGCACCACAGACCACACTGGCTGTCTCACTACCGGCGGCTTTTGCAGTGATAGCCATATTACGCTCTAGGATGGTCCATTATACCTGTAATGCGATGTGTAGCTGTGAAGATGGTATAATGATGGCGAAACAAACATCCCAGATAAACAAAAAGCTCCTGTTGTGAGAGGTTGATAGAGCTTCTGTGTTATTCATATCGTACTCTGTGTAATTTCAACATCTCAGTCTAACAATGTTTGTTATTTCCACCTTGACCTTCCAGGGCAAGTCACTGACAGGCAAGCGTCTGACAGGCCTGATGCAGTCATCCTG
The DNA here is from genome assembly GCA_900302305.1 of Polymixia japonica. Classification (NCBI taxonomy): domain Eukaryota; kingdom Metazoa; phylum Chordata; class Actinopteri; order Polymixiiformes; family Polymixiidae; genus Polymixia; species Polymixia japonica. Next base: position 13,023 of record OMKK01007606.1, on the reverse strand, counting down.
ACATAGCCTGGGCTGGAGGGGCGTAGTCAGAGCCCAATGGAGGGGTGACCACCACAAGGAGACAGGGACAGGGACTGGGGCAGGGAGATGGATGGTAGAGCTGGGATGGGCTGGGCTGCTGTGGAGGCTCCCAGACGCTGCCCAGGGGACTGCTGCTATACTGGGAGGGCAACGCTGGGTCTGCTGGGGTTAAAAGCCCCAACCACTGAGGAAAGTACAATGTTGACAAGGGGAACCTCAGCCAATGCACCATATGGCATGCCGGTTACAGTACAAGCACATGCAGATTAGGCCCCCTCTTAGACAATTAGTTGACAAGTTGGTTGTTGGGGTCTTAGTCAACTAAGTCGATCAGTCGTTTTTTAATGGTTTTATTTGATTTTGTATTTGGAGTATTGCCTGCAAAATTATAAACACGTTTCTGGTATTACAACAATATTTACGAAATGATTTTGGTCTTTGATAAATACTACAGCTACAGCAATGGTCATTTGGCATGATTGCAAACATTTACAGGAAGACAATATCAGAAGAGCAATTTTACTGATTAGTTGACTGACTATTTGTTTAGTCGACAAATCCTAAGATCTGTTGATTAACAAGTTGGGGACAGTCCTAATTCAGATACACACATCGGGTTATATACAAGGTAAAAGGGAAACATTGAGACACACACAGATCTACTCTACATAATGTCTCTGTACACAAAAGGCAGTGAGCAATAAAGAATACAGGAGACCACTTTAATTAGATATTTATCCAATCTCTTTTTATATCTTTGAAATTTATACCATATTTGTTTCTTATAAAGCACATAATATATGTCACTTTCCTGATGAACATAATCTTTTGGCAGTGATCAAGAGTATATTTCTGTTTTTCCCATAAATTATAATTGTTGCAGTCTACAGAAAAGATCTTTGACAGTATAATTTTTCATGCTTCATTACATTCCAAAATCCGGCAAAAGGGCTTAATGTAGCATTGATAACGTGTTGTTGCATGTTTCATCAAAATGTCTTCGTTGAGAATTAATGTTGGGTTTATACAATAGTGATTTACAAAAAGAAACACAGTCAGGCATGAGGACAGTCTAAACACACATTTGCTATTCTAGTTTAAATGGCTTTATTTGAAGCTTTAGCAAATTACCACACCGCTTACAGAACGTATAGACTTAAATACCCAGAAAAAGTTATGAAGTTTTCAGGTCATGCACTGTCAGATGTGTTGCTCCCAGTGAAGAAACGTCAGTTTGAGTAGTTGAGACGTTTAAAACATGGTGCCTCATGGTTATCCTATTGTTGAATCAAAATGATTTGACATTTCGTTTCAGTCACAGACACAGTAGTGTGTCCGTGCACACAGATTTTGTATGAATGTCACTTTTGATCATGCCACATATGGTGTCGCATCCACTTGCATTCTGCGCTCCAAGTGCAGTCAACTTAAGTTGCCAGTGCCACAGGTCCATCTAGTGGTGTGTAAACCACAAGACCAACCCCTGTGGACCAAGTCTGTTACAAGACTGCAGTGGTCTATATTTGTATGATGTCAGATCTAATCATTCTCCAATCAAAGGGAGAAACTTCAAAGGCCTACAGCCCAATATGGGAAGCTGACTTTTTGTTTAGTTGCTTTTTTGTTGCATGAATAACTTTATACATCATGCTTAATTTTTTTCAAAAAAATGAAAAATACCCATTCTTTTTCAGGAAAATGTATGTGGTAACTCTTTATGTGTTTCATGACTATTGGTAAAACTGTGCATGTTGTCGGAGAGTTATGAAGTGTTAATACGGGGAAGAGAAAAACATAAATGGTTTCAACTACTCAGCAAGTTGCTGTACTCTCCAAGGCCAACAGAAAGAAAGGGAAAAGCCCTTTAACCACTGAACTGGAGCAGCTCTACTCAGTGAATGGACATCAAGCCCGTGGAATGCAACTGGGAACAATATTTACATTACAAATCATGGCCGCTGCATACATCCTCCTGCCAGAGCTTCACTCTTCTTCAACTAACAGAAAGTGCTTGGACCGGAGACAATTCAGTCCCACAGCTCCCCCATGGGGCCATGTTGTCAACTGCCAATGACTTCTACAGAGACATTAGATCACGCTGCTGAATGAGTGTATTATCTGTTCCAGACTATTCTTTTCTATGAGAGTCATTGCAATGTACTGTACAGGTCATATATATTATCATTATTATCATAAACCAATAACCTCTTGATTATAAGGTAGAGAGAGTTGCCTAATTCATCAAGTCAATGTACTGAATATGATGCTAATATTATTCTCTGCACAACTACAATGACACTATGTAAAGAGTGCATTGTACACTGTATATGTAAATTGGCTCTGTAGATTATTCATTCTTGTTTATTATTGGAAAAGCACACTTTATGGTATGGGCACATTACTATGCATGTAATATATCCAGGGCATTTTGTGCTTCTAGTTTCTCAATCAGCAAGATAACTACTGACACACTAAAAGACCCAGGCACCTGCTATCTTATTATGGGTACCAAATAATAAAACCTCTGGACATGTCTGCCCCTTTGTCTGTCTCTTATTGATGTTTACTTTGCTGATTCTGTGGGACAATACAATATCTCAATAGAAGTACTGACGTCCTGATCAGGTGGTGATATAAAGGGTTAATGTGTATAACTAGTGTATCAGGATGCAGAGCTGCTGAAATGTTTTAATATTTAATATTTTAATAATAGCTATCGGATGTTGAAAGAAGAGCGTGACCTCAATTTTTAAGGTACTGCGTTTCCTTTGATGTTAATTGTCATTGTCACATTTCAAAGTTATATGGTGAAGGACATGGATATGGTGAAGGACAAACCTAAACTACTAACTACTTGATACAGGAGCAGACATTAGGCCACAACATTATCATCGTGCTCAATAGTATTAATTAATGGAACAGCTGACCCTGCTTGCTTAAAACAGCCTACTAAGCAGTTCAGAAACCACACTCAGCAAATAATGGAAAACAAAATGCCACGGTATCAAGAATTTTAGGCTAAGTAATGGCACACCTTTCTATCTTGAAACGGCCTGCTCAGCAGCTGAAATACTTAATTGTATCAGCAAATTGTAGACCTGCCTATGTGGATGGATGTGGTACCCATTCTGCTACCATAGCTGTATAATTATATGCTAAATGTAGGTGCCTATCTTAGCCCTGGGTTTCCAGCCATTGGTACCAAATGGCATTCTGCTTTGGCAGACATTGCTGCTACTTCCTGGTAATGTATTTACTTTACTATTATATGTTTCTAAGGTTGGTTGCTTTGTTCAATATGTTTGATTGTGCCAACACCACCTTGCCACCTTGACTTTGGTACTGAAACTGCCTTCTCTCCCAATTTTTTGCAAACCCTACACCTTCAATTCCATAGTTATTGATAAAAATCTATGTTTTCTTGATTTATTCTCAACCAATCCTTTTATTTTATCCAGGACGAGTGTCAACAGATTCCCATTTCCTGTCCTCTGTGTCCCGGGGTCTTTTCAGTCTAGATGTCTGACTGGGGATCTTCTTCTTCCCTCTGACTGACCTCCCTGCTCTCCAGACCGTGCAACATTGTTTCTGTCCAGTGTCCTGGTGTCTTTATTAAGTCTGGCATTGTTAAAAACTGCAATACCTCTGTACTAATAATAGTAATAGTAATGGTAATTCTGTACACCGTTCACATTATACATCCTGGTCTCCCATGCACCTTTCAGGATGCAGTTACAAATTACAATTTTACAATTACAAAAAAAAAAAAATCCAAATCCAATTACATTCCAAAACTTTTCCATAACTTCATACCAAATTTCCATGACTGTTCTAAAGAGTAATGTGTGTAATATATAAAACAACCTTTACAAATGACATGACAATGAAAAATTGTTTTACTCTGGACTATAACTTGAGGAATGACAAATCTTCCTTTAAGTGTAACTTAAAATTTGAATTAAAGTGACTCCTGTAGTTTTTGCCCTGCCAAAGGAACATATTTAATTTGCACAAATACAATGCCAAACAGTAAAAAACACTTTTCAGGAGATATCACTACGTGAGACTGCATGCTTACTTCTAACATAAGCAACGTGCCTGGGTCACATAATACACAGTCTTTAGCCAACAGTCAGCATTTATTGTTTACGTTCTTTCAGTTTCTCCTCCATTTGATTTGATTGACTTATTGTTTTGCAGACTTGTTTTTCTTTTGCAGAGCGGAGGAGGCTATTTGATTCTGCAATTAAAGTCAGATGGCTTGTTGTTTCTGCCTCGGCAGCATGCTAGTTACCATCAAGATGTCACAGGTATGTTTGCGTGGTGGTGGCAAGAATAACAAGAGGTTAGAATAGACCGCGTCTCTGACATTTGCAGTATAACTCCAATTAATTTTTCATTTTACATAAACACTGAATGGAAGATCATAAAACTCCATCACTTTTCCAGGAATGTCATGACCGTGGGAACCCTGACTTTGTAATCCCTACTGATTTCATATCTGTATATTACTCCGCGTAAGACACGTATAGTGCCAATGTTACAAGGCACTTGTTTTGTCCAGCTGCTCTTTTTTTTTTTTTACTTTCGTTTGAAATGTGCTGTCACGCCAAGTAAAACGTTTTTCTATTTCACTTGTGTAAGATTGAATGACAATATAGTTAAATCGAATTGAATTTCACTAATGATGCACGCACCATCCTTCGGTACTGTTATAACCGCAAACTAAAATTCGCTACCTTTTCCTGAACTTTGCCTAACAGCATTGTCCATCCCACAGAAGCTTTTCTCTACATTACTGTGCCACTCTGTAGTGCACTCTTTCCATTTGTAGTCATGTCCATGTAGCCATGTCTGATACTGTGATAAATGTTATAAATATGTCATCTTCCAACACTGATCTTGTAAACTTAAGGGGCATTCTTCCTCTTTGCCTATTCGTGGAGTTTGAGGTTGAATCCAACCTACTGTGGATTTGACTGCCCAGGGACTGATGATGAAATTTAGCTATCTAGTCAACTCTGGGACAGTCAATGAAAGTCAATTGTCCCTGTTAAATAAACAAAAAAATAAATACTGAGCCAGTACTGCTGCCTATCAGCTGAATTTCCAAGCTGCCACCCAGTCTTTCCCAAGAAAGCATACAAACAGCTATTTCTGGTCTTTCTCATGGAAAACAAACAGCATCAATCATGACCAGGGCAAAGATTCATTCTTTATTTTTTCAGAACAATAAAAATAGTTTAACAAACAAAGACTTCATTCTCTCCATTTGGACTTGTATTTACAGCTGAAGATGAAACAAACACCCAGTCATGTCCATTTCATCTCCTCTTGGCTCCGTTCCCACCCTGACCTCTCCATCCCCAGGCGACTTGACAGAGAGTTCCAGGGACTATTGCTGTGTCGTTGACGAGGTATACAGGCTATTACATGATTGGTGACACTTGTTTCTAAGCAGACATCACTGACTTTTAGACGAGGAGCATTTTTTTTTGTTCAGAATTGTACCAGACCTGTTCGTATAAGATAACGTTTAGAAGACTATGATTTGTGACATGCTTTCACTTTAATGAAATGACATTTGAAGGTAAAGACATGAGTGACCCATACAATTGCTGCAACCCCACGTAAGATGATTGACTATCCTCAGATCCAATGTTTGTCAAGAGGAAATAAGCCATGGAGGGGCGGGTCCCTGAGGGAACTGAGTGTTGAAGAAAAATGTGTAGGAATGCACGAGCACTATGAAAGTCACCATAGACATACGTCACGATGCAAGTACCCCTCTCCCCTACAGTATTAGATGTTCTCTTCACAAATAGAGTAACTACTATATCGCACCTGTACTGTGCAATCACATGGAAGGACTCGTAAACGGTATGTGCAACCTATACTGCATATGGAACTAAAAGGGGTTTTGATGCAGAACTTCTAGACTTCATGAAGCATTAGGCCCTTCTAAAGCACTCAACTGAAATGTCACAGAAAACTTGGATTTGTAGATTTCATTTCTGTATCTGCATAATGCAGCATGTCAAATGTGAGGCTCTGAATAAAATTATGGCCCACTACCAACATTACAGTTATCGTGTTTGAGAGGAATCTCGGTATTCAGTCACAGTCTACTGACAGTGAAATGACACATTTCAAAAAGAAAGGAGGACTGGTTCAGAACGGAAAGTATAATGTCAGATAAATCAGCAAAGAGCATTCAGGGAGACATCGGTTACTGGACCATCAAACTGCAGTGTCCCAGCTCATTCTGGGGAGTGGATTATAGCGGGATCGTCGTGAGGTGTTAAGCTGGTCTCCTTGCCAATTGAATACAATCACATGATTCAGGGCTGAGTGGCTGAACAATCAACAGCAGAGTAAATGAAAGATGCCTGAGTAGCTGTGGCTATTGTGCACCTGATCAGGACAGAGGTATCGAAGCAATCTGAACAAACCCAAGCAGTCAGAATCATACAAATATCAAAACAACCCAGTCTTTCAACAGTCCCAAAACACAGAAATATCATACAACAGAGAAAAGATGTAAAAGTGAGCTAAATTATCATGACCCATTCAAGTCATAATGAGAACGGCGAGGCCAGGGAAATGGCTAGCAAGTGGGAGACAAGGAGAAAGGGAAAGATAAAACCAAAGCGCCCACGTCAGAGCATCAATACAATAGTCCAGAGGTCTGCTTGTATTAGTGGTGATGCTGAGCACCGTCTCTATGGCTGGGGTCAGGGGTCACCGGCCCAATCAGGTTGGAGGGTCATGGCTGTCAGAGCTGGTTTCCAGTGCAGGATGGTAGACTGGCACAGTGATGAGGATAATGACGTCGTAGTGTCACATTCGATCACACAGCAGACATCGTCATGGAGCAGGAGGAGGCACGCTGGGCCACGGGGTCCAAATGCACCCCTTGGGCATAAACAGCCCAAAACCTGGCCTTTTAGTGTTCCCACAGTTCGGTGGAGCTCCGGCACAGTGCAGTTGGGATGAAAAGGAGCCACATCTACTCCCATTTCAAATGTTCTGAGGTGATCGATACTTATTCTCAAGGGGGCAGTTGCTTCAATTAAGCCAAAGGGCGTATGGAAGTGGCGGATGCCTATCCATCCATTTCAGTCCGTTACTCTGGGCCCAGCTGAGAAGAGGAAGAAGGCTCATCAATTTTAAGGGCTCTAAACCATCTCTTCACTGGCCACTCCCACGCTGGGGGCCACATGCCGCAGTGCTGGGCGCTCCTACATAACACAGACAATATGGCGTTAGACTCAGCTCAGTTTGCGGAGGCCCTGGGATTAGGCAAAGGTTTGCGCACACAAAAACAAAACAAAAAACAACAAAAAAACAAAACAAAAACAAGGTAAGCCTGTTTCACAAGGTTTGAAAGAGAAGAGAAATAATAGGCGGAGTATTTTCTGAGTTTTGCATTTGTCAATTGGATCTGCATGCCTCAAGGAGAGTGGAGCCGAGATTATTTTGGTCTGCGAAGCCAAAGCATGCCGTATCTGTTTGATCATCTGATTACTGCGCCACAGTGATCCACTTAGCCCTCGCATCGGCCTACAGCGACACTCAGAAAACTATTCCAGCGATGTATTTAGTTGTGACGGCAGAAGTTAGTAGGACAGTAAAACTCAAGTTTTGAATGGCCCTGTTTTGTTGATCCGTCAACAACAGGAACTGTTAAAAACACTAAATGAGAAGACTAATGCTGCTGCTTACCTTTCAACTAACCAGTGTCCCGCGTTTGTAAGGACTATGTTGGCTTATGAGCTCCAAAGAAGTTTTATTTCAGTGACCCGCGCCAGTTAATTTCACTGGTTCCTTCATTTTAATACGAGTAAAATTCAGAGCTAGAGCAGAAGAGGAGGCCTTCATAGTCACATTGACTACTGATTCATCCGGCAGACGTCCAGACATCAGGTAGCTGAAGGATGGGTCTGTAATGACATTCAATCATCTTCCAAACACATCACTCCTGTCTTTCAATTTCAGATAAATTATTAAAAATCTTATTTTCTCCGGCGCATCATCCAGAACTGAGAAGCAGAATTACATTTGAGTTCCAGTGTTTTTTTCTCTTGTTTTTTTTTTTTGTTTTTTTTTGTTCATAGAGTTATTTGCTCTTTCTGCTCCGGTGGAAATAAAAAGAAAGAAAAACCTCTCCAAAAACTATTTCTTCTGTTTTGCATGGAGAGCAAGTCACTTGTCAAGAAACACTGACAGCCGCTCATTGCCTTTAAAGTTAATATATAAAAAGCGTTCATAAATTATTCAGCAATGTTCAGTAGCTAAAATAACACTTGCGTTTCCATCCTGAAATCATCACTTTGTGCTTTCTGCCAACAAACACAAAAAAAAAAAAAAAACATTGAAAAAGAAGCAGCAGATTTTTGCCAGAGGTTATCCATATAAAAAAAAAGTCTCTTTCCGTCTACAGGAGGTTCTTCTCTATCTGTGTCGGTTGGATATTCCGTTGCTGTTTGTAGTGGGCTCCTCTAGCTCGTCCTCCTCAAAGCCGTGGAAGGTGGAAGTGTCACTCTCCGAGGTAGTGCCGAACAGCTCCTCTGCCCCAGTGAACGTCCCGTCCTCCTTCTCCTCGACACAGTGGGCTGACACACAGGACAGGGGGAGAATGGAGTCAGAACGCCACGCTGGTCGAATAACAAGCTAGGCTAGCGCAACGCGCAAACCCGCAACAAACGGAACCTGACAAAGTCAAAACTATTAATAGCATCAGTATCCTGCTGCTAACCAATTGCACTGTAGGTACACTCACTTGTGCGTTGGCAGGCTGAGCAGGGAGATTTACCCGTTTTCTTGTTGGAGCCCTGGCATTTATTACAGTAGTTATTGGGAATACCAGTCCCACTTGGACCCTTCGCACCTACAAGGGAATGAGGGAAAAAAAAAAATCATTATGTTTATGAAGCCACAATCCCAAAGTCAAACCTATGCTAAAAAAAACAGTGTACCTGCTATAGAGCATACACATTTAGCTCCATGTTTCTGTTGTCCAAAAAGTTAAATGAAGTGTATGATAAGATGGTAACAGCAGAACAAATAATGTGTTCCAAGATCTAGTAAAAGGGAACCAGGTTCCAAATTATGGTGCACTGTTACTACTGGAACTACTTAAAGTAATTACTTTCAGCCCGGCTCAAACACACTGCCTGCTGTACACAAAAAGCAAAAGTACTGCACACGCAACTCTTAAGGATATACTACAAAGGCTATCTGTAAATATGTGACTGTTGGCGCCGGTGTATTTGAGGTAACAGAAACGTATAGGCTGTTTTAGATAGTTGGAACCCCAGGTTGACCCTTACGTTTGTGTCTGTCTGCTCGTTGCGTGGAGGGCGACCTGGACGACACAGAACCTCTCTCCCCGGCTCTCTCCTCCTCCGCCAAGTGAGAATGGGTGTAGTGGTAGCTTAGCCCCGTACGGTTCCTGTAGCGCTTCCCGCAGACTGCAACACACGGAGCACAAAACAGAGGGCAGACGTTCAAGTCCTGCCGTTCCTGTCCCGCCGGTTGAAATGAATGAGTGCGTTACACGTCATTTCTGCGAGACAGATCGTGGACAATTCATTCCCGGTGTGCATTTTCTCTTTCGCTTTTGTGAGCACGCGTGCTGGGATAGAGGCTTGTAAACCTCAATATCCCTTTGCTGTAACGAGACCTTGAAATTGATTCCAGAAAGAGGTGAAACAACCTTCAGCACAATTCACATTTTTCATCACAATATTGACGTGTGTGAACACTGGCTGGCAAGCTGTTAGTATCCGTAGGTTATAATTGCAACATGACTACAGTTGTCAGCGTGAGTACAGTATTATTTGTAGAAAACAGCAAATAATGCCGTGCTAAATTCAACAAGACGAGTTATATAAAATAGGACTGATAGCATCCTATGGAGATGGCTTATCTACCTCTGACTCCAAGGGGGAAAGGAATGAACACTTACAGATCTGATTAAGTTAGTCAGTCAAATAAAGCACAGATACAGGAGACAGCCCAATCGTGTTTTGACAGGCTATGTCTCGCAGGGCCGGAGAAGAGGTATTTATGAATAAAGTCATATCAGCCAGCAAGGGCACTTTTCAACTTGGGGGG
>OMKK01007583.1:1465-14090 GCA_900302305.1 Polymixia japonica | reverse complement strand
CTCCCAAAGACACCCAAACACACACACACACACACACACACACTTACACACACACAGACAGACACACACACACACACACACACACTCTATGTTTATGAAAGGAGAAGTTCCAACCTTGTGTCTGCATGGATGTCAGAGGAAGTTAACTAGGAGAATGATAAAAGAGCAACTGCAAAATATGGTTTCTGCGGAGTGGAAGGCTTGAATGAAGCACAGCCTTGCATCAAACAAAGGAAACATTCTTTTTTCTATTTTCTTTTAGGCAGTACCATCGTAAGAGGAGAATGAGGACAAGGTAGACAAGGCTGTCCATCCACTTACTGCCCTCCAATTTTTTTTAGAGTTGTGAAGATCGAATTGCAGACTGCGCTTGAACTTTTTGTAGACTTGCAGAACCAGTTATGCCTTTGATGACCCAGTTTCATAGAAGAACTTGTTATGGAAGTTATCACAACCGAGGATGATTTTCATTAGAGACCTAGCCCGAGATAGTATGAACTAACTGATCCCCTATTTTGGGGGCATGCATAGAAAACACTGCCTAGCTTTTAAGAGATAAATTTCCGTTCACAATTGAAACAGTTGCCTGTCTTATTCTTCATAATGTGCTCTAGTGTGTAGTGGAAGTGCTTTTGATCCTACAGTAGCTGCAGCACTCAGTAATACGACATACACAGACTAATTGGTTTGTTACATGGTTTTAAATATAGCTACTAGCCAGCTCTATTAACAAAGGAAAGAGGACATGAGGAAGGAAAGAGGACATGTTTGCTCACCACATACTCAGTAATTGGTTCAGACCATTGTATTATAGAGGTTGAGTTGCTCTATCATTTGGATTTAAATGGGAGATCCTTCATGTCATTGGCCTCCATTTCAAGCTGTTTTGTAGTAATGACCTACCTAGTAACAACAGTCTGAGTGGCTGGCTGTAAGGATCAAAGACTCTGCCTTGGGGAGTTGACTAGCTGTTGTTAAAATGCTACAAATGGGTAGTGATAAATGGGGTTGAAGATTATCTGGATCAGGTAGGAGATTGTCTGGGGGAGATTAGAGGACTCGCAGTGAACGGGGTGGCATTATACAAATGGTTAGATGGAAGACTAAAAGGGAAGTGAGGGTTGAGATAGAGAGGAGTGGGTGGGGTCAGGCTGAGAGATGAAGGGAAAGAGAGGGTCTGTTTTACTGTTTAGATGAGGACAGTCATGCAGTGTTCTGGGGGATTATAGCGATGGCATCACCTGCTACTTTATATGATGAAGGTGACCAATGTGACCTCACTGCATGGACCTGGTGTTTTCTACTAGGAGTTCTTGCATATCCTTCTACAGTCCAATTAATGGCAATACAGCCATTAATTACATAATATACATATACATAATATACATATACATAATATACAGCCACAAACAGGTTGTGTTCTCTTTTAAAGGGGACATATCCTGGAAAATCAAAAATTTGTAGTCCTTTCATGTAGAGTCCGACTGATACTGGATTTTCGGGGCTGATGCCGATACCGATATTAGGGAGTAAAAAATTCCTATATCGTCTTTGTGTACCGATATATATATACAAGGCTGTACAGTGCAACAGTTTTGATCGCATATGCTATTAAATTGTTTTCTGTGCGAAGAGAAATATGTACTCACCTGTGTGCGAGTATCAAAAAAAAGGTTGAACGAAAAGAAATAAAAGTACTCGCTTTTGATACTACACTTTTGACACTTATGCCGATTATCTACTCTTCATAACGTGCACATTTGATCACGTAGGTCATTCTAGTAAAGCATGGAGAAAATAACGTGTTTCAGTGTTTCATACACATTGTGAATAGCAAAACGGTTCAATTCCCCACGGAATGAGAAGCAGAGATTGTGAATCACAACGTACAGTGGTAGTGTAGAGAGTACACACATCACATGAAGGGGAGTAGATTTTGAGCAGGCAGTGAAAAAAGGGCACAACACCATTCGCCAGCATTGATGTGTAATTGTCACTCTGCTTCACCTAACGTCTCCCTCCAGCAGTGCGTTAGTGCAGCCTGTTCAAGGGTGATTACAGCACGGGAGCCAGTGTGACTATGCAAGTCATTGCCAGTACGTCACCGCACCAATGTAACAGGGATTTGCCTATTTTAAATTATGGTTTAATTTTTTTATACTGTGGCGATCTGCCACAAAATAGCATATTACTGGGAAACTAGACTGGTAATACTGGTAATGAGAGATGATATTCAACTCAAAGGAAACCAGAGAGCCCCTCTAGTGGCGGAAGTCGGTAATACTGGTGTAAATGATGTACAGTTTATTTCTGAAGTTTAAAGTGGAAATCTCGAAGATCTCCGTTTCATTGTCTTTGGCAGCACCTATGGCAAAAAGCAGTAATTGCAGGTGTAATCAAGGTATCCGGTGGAAAACCAGACTTTTAAATTTGGAATTGTAATTGTTCAGTTTGGAGGGCGTACCAAACTGCGAGTAGTGAACAAAACAGTTTGGTGTGAATGCATGTAACTTCACCATTAGTTACACTCCTATTAATGTTATAATGTTGACGTATAGGCAGAATGGGCTAAGATGCTCACACATTAGCTTCCACTCAACTGACAAGGTATGAAAGTAGCTAACGTGGCAAACAGATGTGATAAGCATGAGTGACGTGACAGTTGTCAGGGACAGGTTATATTAGAGTTATATTGAAAAGGGAAAATGATGGGGTCATTGTTTATTAACTTTCCAGCAATGTATTTCACAAACTAGTTAGCAACTTACCGTGAAGACACCGCTTGACTCCACACCACTGTCTGCCCAGTAAACAATGCAGTCGGAGCATGCTCTACTGGACAAACTATGTGATGACATCATTTCTAAATTACCCCAAGCATCTTCTTCTGCATTATCTTCTGTAAAAAAAGTTTATCGTCATATCGGACAACATACAGTATATGCCAATACCAATATATCTGTGACAGGCCAATATCAATAAAGGCAAAAGGCAAAAATAAATCGGTCGGGCTCTACTTTCATATCTAAGATGGTTGATATACTGTATGATTAAAAAGCTGTAAAAATGTGAAACCGTAAGCTCATGGCATCAGGCTAGACTTGTACTTTCAAATGTCCATGTGATTTTACAAGCCATTTGGATTGCAGATAATTTGTGATGTCACAAATATTTTTCAGCCCCTCCCCACGGGCTGTGCCTCTTTTACATGAGTGAACCTCAGGCTCCGCCCACTAAAACAGCCTGTTCATTGCAAGAGACACACAGAGGGTAGACTTTCAACACTCAGAATGGACATTGATTTATTTTTTTTGAGTAAAAACTACACAAACATGTTTTAATGATCACAAGGACGTATGCACAATACAACCAAAAGGCAATTTTAAGGATGCATCATGAAGGGGTGCACGGGCCAATTTCAAGTAACTACAAATGCACAGATATTTTTTATACATCTTTGAAGCATGTTTGCAGACTGTGTGTAAACTGGTCTCTAGTCTATCCTATTCCATTTCTTACCGATGGAAAAAGGAGCAATGATTATTTAAGGTTGCCATGCAATTGTATTTAAATAAAGCTCTAACAACTTAACAAAACTGATTATCTATGTTATTACTTTATGGTTTTTGCTTGTGTTCTGTGAAATACAAGTTGGTTCAATGTAAATGATGAGTTTAGTGACCTACTGCAGCAGCCTTGAATGAATGGAGATACAGTATACTGTAGAGCTGAATGGGCACAAAACAAAGCCAGGAATATGAATCCTTAATTCAGACTAATTTCCTTCCAACTGACATGGCAGCACGGACTCCTAGTATTTGACTGCTTGTCTATCCTTGTCCCTTGGAAATTTATGAGGAGGAAAATTGTATTATTTAAGCAGTTTACTCTTGGTAGCTAATGAATAGAGCTGGAGGAAGAGTGTGGAAATCTAACATAAAATCCCTCATTTTGAAAAATCCATTAAAGTTATATCGTTTTATAAGAACTGTATTTACAGCCCCAATTCATTACGTGCATAGTTACGAACTGTTTCACGCTTTTCACTCTTGAACTATCTTACAATAAATACAATAAAATGAGCTCATGAAACAGGAACAATGGAAGAACGAACAGAAAAAAAGAGCGGGAGTGAGACGAAGGGGGAGAGAGAGACACGGGAGCCGTGAGGAAGAGGGGTTACAGAAACAAAGAAAGAAACAGGAAGAAACAAAGAAAGAAATAAAGAGTGGGGCGTTGAAATAGTTAATTGTTTGGTAAACCCACTTGACTTTACTCGTGGGTTCTAGTTAGCAGGAAATGATTTGCTTCATATTCTCCAGGTTGTGTGCCAAGATCACAACTGATGAATAATGCAGCTTTTTAATTTGGAATTTAACTGAAAGATGCATTAGCAGAGTCTCCCATTATTTTCTGCGATGTTCCAGAAGAGAGCTGATATAATTAAACATCCTGATTCCTCTCCGTGTCCCCATCAGCTCTGACGTGTTGTTTACGAAATATGAATCAAAGGAATAATAGACTCGCATCCACCTGTTTTCTCACCTGCATATAAATAGGAATATTTATCAGAGGTCCAAGTGCATCCCAGAGAACCAGTATGAGTGGGAGAGACCAAGTGGGCTTCAACTGCTGTTCCACGGTCCAGGTCTTATTAGGATGAAGGGAGTTTTTCTACTCTCCTAGAAATCTTTTTGCGCCTACAAAACTATTATAAATCTCATTAGGTGTCTGGCTGTAAGTTAAGATATATCATAATGATGACATACAGCAACAGTGTTGACTTGAAGAACTTTTCACCTGAAGCTATACTTCATAAATGTAGGATTTACGATTAAAGCATTAATAACACAAGCATCTTTCTATAGTTGAGATGAAAGGAGCGAACTGAGGGGAGACTGTGACTGCTCCAGTTTTCAGACATTATATGTCTTTTCGTAGCCATAGGAGGAAGGTTTCAGCTGGTGTGTTCATGTGGGTGATGAGGAGGGGACGAGGTGGAGGCCATTACTGCACAATATTACTCATAAGAGTTGTTAACCATCCCCATACTATTTAGTATTCTGAATGTTTCCTTTGTCTTTTGATTGTGGGAGTTGCGTGAAAATTTGTATTAAATTGATTCTGTTCAATAAGAACAGAGATAAATTATAAAAAATGATTTTCTCAAGCACTGTACCAGTGGCAAAGCTTGATGGCACACAGGTAGAAAGGAGTTATGTTTTCAACTGACTGATGTGGATTTTCAGAGATTCTCACTTCCTTAGTCTTTACTACTTCCCCATTGGTCCAATTGTTTGGTAATTGTGGACTTATAAGTCCTTTGAGACTGTAATGTGATTAAGGGCTATATAAATAAACTTGACTTGACTTGAAATAGTTTCTATTAGGGTTGGGTACCGTTCACATTTGAACCAGTACCGGTACCTGGATTATGGTACTATTTTTCGGTACTTTACTCTCTGTAATAACAATGTAAATACAAATGTAATTTGTAATATGTATGTAATACAGTAAACATATGCATGTAATTCAGTAAACCTATGCATGTATTTGTGTGTGTGTGTGTGCGGACCTGGACCAAGTTGTGGACCCGTGACCAATTTCTGATAAATGAATGAGAATAAATAATAATGTTTACAAAGCGTTATTTTTTCAGACGGTCGCAGCTATAGACAACGGACGCAGCTAGTTAATACAATAATAGCTTCACTCAATTGAGCCAATCAAGTTGATTGTTTACCCTGCGTGACCAGTTCACTAGAGAGAGCAAGAGAGAAGTGAGAGTGATGACATCATGGCTTGCTCCAAAATAAGGAAAGTTGATGCAGAAAACCAAACCAAACTTTTAAAGATGAACGGACGGACCACTTTTTTGTAAATCCTACTTTGAAAATTGACAATAAATATTGTTGAACAATACGAAGATGTACGTTGTTGACTTTATTTGATGGCCGTAGTGGTAAGCTTTAGACTTTATGAGGTTTGGACCTTTGCCAGGAGAAACTTTTAGTAACTGGACCTCATTGAATTTTAATTGAATACCTGATTGATTTAACGTGAATCAGTACTCAGTAGTGTACTGCAGTACCCTTAGAAGTACAGAGTTCAGTACCAAACCCTAGTTTCTATACAACACACACGTCCACATCTGAGTTAACTGAACTGTTTAAGGGTTGCAGGGTGACAGTACCGTAAATTAGTAGTGATGTTATCTTATACTTCAGCAAACCCACATGCAAGATGTGTGTCCTCCTTCATAGCAGTTGCTATAGCACCAGGATCACAAACGTGAAACAACAAACAGTGGTATTTGACTTTATATGACTAAAAGCAGAAAAAGCTAACATCATCAGCAGTTACAAAAGAACACTCAAAAACCAAATCAGCCAAACGTAAGGTGTCCGATTCAGTGCAACATTTCACCAGTTTCAAGAATTGTCAGTTAAGAAGCATTCTAATCTTGTCTGATTGTGCAGTAGGTTGAATTACCCTATTTAACTGTTCATGCATTGAATGACTTCCCAGTTACCCCAGACAACTTAGGTAACATCTATAGCCTCAGCAAACTATATATATATATAATAAAATAACTATAATTCAGTTACCTCACAGCTCCCACAACATTCAGAATGCCTTGAAAACATTTGTCCAGAAACGTATTTCTTTATTTTAGAAAATAGAATGCGGACATTGGAAAAAAAATGTCCCAAACTGTGTATAATGTAGTTACATTTGCTATTTCAACCTAAATGATGTGGGTCATTAAAAATCAATGTTAAGACAGCCTTTCTGGAAGTCTATTGCCCTAAAACGCAAGCCATTTCCTCCGTAAATCTAATTAAGCCGCCACAATGCAAATCAACGCTTACAAAAATAGTTTTTGCAATGGTACAATACTGACGCTGAAAAACCGAGGACTCTGAGTGAACTGGACAGTGCTCTGGACGCATGCTTGACCTCAACTGGAGTGACTGGGAGCTGAGAGGCAGAAGAAACCCAGTACTAAAACAGCGACGTGGAAAGGGTCTGCAAAATGGTGTTTTCCTTTAACTGTGTTCTTAGCCCCAACCAAATGCAAACAAGAAAATCACGCCCGGGCCAAGATCAAACTGCAGTAATGTCCTGTTTATTTTGTTGTTGCATTGTTTTTTATTCTCTGGGAAGTAGGGAAGTAGAGGGGGAAGGGTAAGAATACAGAAAGGAGGCTCCGGTGGAATTTGGTCCCAGGACAACAGCATGTGCGCATGCTGCTCCAAAGACTGCAGACTTAACCACACTTAACCTCTTTGGGCAGAGAACCGACTATACTTTTTTGGTTGAACTCAGTTTTCACCGTTAACCACCTGAAACATGGCTTCCTGCGGCTATACGCGCAATCACTCACACGATAAGTCAGTCCCTCCCTCACACACTTTGCTCACTCAGTTCATCAAGCAAGAGAAACAATGCCTGTGCCGTGACTATCGCCTTTGATGCGGCTGCCTTGGTGGACATTGGACATTCCACTGGCACATCATCACAGGCCTATAGTTGTCCTCATATCAGCTTGCCTAGCACAGATAAAACACGACTAGACTGAAATAGTCCATTACATTGATTATTCGGCTGGCCCGCACTATTGCCAATTACACATACCCACTTTGATACAAAACTACGCCTCAATGCATCAGAGACATGAAGCACTACCTTTAAAGTGGCAATCTCGAAGATCTCCGAAGATTCTATATAGTCACTATATATCGCCGAATGAGGTAACACAATGGTGATTGAGCCTATGGCCCACTGATGATGCCTACTTGCATTTGCAGTATTATGAGGATTGAGAACCAGGCGTCTGTGGCGACTTCCCCGCCGTGCATTCAAATCATGTTAGTGACGCGTTTTCCCTTTGAAGTGAGGTCCAATTACACACCTGCAATTAAAAAAACGGAGATCTTCGAGATTGCCACTTTAAAAACCTTGTCATGATTTGGGTAATTTTTCTGTTTTTCATTCATCTAAGGACTCCACATTACTTCTCTAGACAACCCGATGTGCTTAAAAATTGAAGACAGACGCCGTTCTGACTGTTTGTTAGTTTATCCCGGGGACACAGCAAGCTGCACCTCAGGAACGTTAGCGGTAAGTTAAAACATTTCTCAATGACAGTAGAAGCTCGTTGGGGTACGGCTAACTGTTACACTGATCTGCTCAAAACAGAGAACAGGGCTAACGTTAACGTTACTTACCATTCAGATGCGTCCACATTTAGACGATTGTGTACTATTGCCTGTTCCTCTTCTTCCTCGGAACCGGACTCCAGTTCAAACATATATGGTTGAATTTCACCAATATTTCCTCCTACTGCCATTTTGCTAACTACCGGCAACATAGCTTGCTAGCTATAATAACTAATATAGGTTATCTAACCTTAGATAACAAGCTGGCAGCGATCGAACAGAGCGGGCATAAGGAGGGAGGAGACTGGGACAGGTGGGCGGCCCTAAGGTCCCAAACTGTATTTCTTAATGAGCTGTTGGATGTGTCCACAGACTTAATGTACACTTTTTGGAAAAAATCTTCCTAGTAATAGGCCTGTGGCAGTAGGTCTTTAATCAAATGTACTCAATACAGACAGTGGGCTTCTTGTGATGCTAGCCTTACAGATATACTTCCCTTAAATATGTCCTCTCTCTCTCTCTTTCTTTTCTGTTTCACAAACACTCAAATATTCAATAATCACTCCAGAGACAGATGCTGCTGTTGACACATCAATCAACAGGTCTGATTAAGGAAGGTAAGATGTTTGACATTACGTAGTGTGATGCTAAATGTGTGCGTGTGTCTCACCTCACAAAGGTGAGACAATTCCCCGCTACAGATAAGATTAGCTCTGCAGTAACGAGTATGATAAGCTATTCTAAAAGCCTTGTGAAGTCAACTAAAAACTACTGTATTGAAGTCTGTGTAAAACCAACATAATCTTCATGACTTCTCTTGTCTTGACTGCATTCATTTTTAACAACATTACATATGAGCATTTAATGTTGAGTTTCTAAATGCCACGGTAAGAACGGGATATGTTACTTGGCAGTGAGTGGGTTGCCGGATTAGTCTATTTAGTCTCAGATTTCATTCATTTTACTCCCCTGTGAAACACAGGCAGAATGCCAGGATCGTCGGAGGAGGCTCCAGACATACGCCCCATATCTGAGGACTGAGGATCAGAACAGGAAGAAACACATTAATAGAAAAAAAAAATGTTCATGGGGAGTTTGGCGTCCTGCCCAAGACTTGAAGATAGCTGTCATGTGTAAACCAGGCCAAAGGTGCAGTCATTTAAACCATATCCAGCAAGTCCATTTGGCTGGTGGAGGTCTCTGTTACGGTCAACGGGCAGGGGGGGTATTGACAATAATATTTAAAGGGGAGTTGACCTGTGACTCACAGATCATTTGTCCAGTTTGATTCTAAGTGCAAATAGCACACACACATACACAACCGCACACACAAACGCACACACATACCACAGTCACTGACCTCATGAAGCAGTTTGATAAAGCCGTCAGGCAGTAATGACAACATTTTGTGCATGAGCCAGCTCCTTACTCATACTACCACCCACAAAATGGACCCAGAGGGTCAAAGATACATCCCACACACTATGGGGCTTTTAGAACAGAAAAACAAAACCTCCATCTGAATAAAGGAAGACATTCAGGGCTGAACTGAAACGGCTCAGTGTCATCCGCTGAAACTAAACCTTAAACTTGTAGCTTTAATTGCATGTTCTCGGCCGGTCTTAGCATAATCCAAAGGTTAGATGATAATTCGAGACAATATAATGACATTACTCCTACCTGCCATATGCTCAAATAGAGGAGCTCGTGTACACTGCCATTAATTAAGTCTGCGAATGGGAGAGTGTCACAAAAGGCTTCGCCCGCTTTCTTCCGACTCAAAGCTCTGAAAGTCAAGGCTACTCATTCACCTATTTATAGGATATCAATCACGGAATAATGGGCATCTCTCTCCTTCCCGTCTTGATGACAAAGCTGCCGATGCTGTGCGCTCAATCTCCATAATCATCACTCACCCCTGCCTCTCCGTGCACAATGGAAATAATCGATGTCCAAAACTTTGCCTGCTGCATCTGAATACTTCAGTCGATTATGAGCAATTATTTCCGTCCCTTGTCTATTAAGGAAATCTTCTCTTCTTACTGAAGACTCTGAACAAAAAGCACTTTGACAATGATTGTCATTCTCTATGAACGATTTTCTTTTTGCCTTCTTTCTGGTGAGTCAAGCTATCAGGCCATTTGATGAAGGAGACATCTTGATCACTACAGTATTTTTTTTTTTTTTTTTTTTACCTTTGATTCGTTTTCTCATTTACAATCACACGGGTACATGATCGAAAGTTTTTTGCACAGGTATTCAAAAAACTTCTGTTAAAGTTGTTTGCAGAGAAACTTTCCCCAACTAGTCAAGGAGAACTTTGTAGGTTGTCTGGCAGGAGGTGATATAATGACACACCAAATCCCTCCACCCTTCCCCTCTCTACACCAGGCTACCCCCCAGTGACCCCGTCCCTCTGGGAGGAGACGATAAACAGCACCGCTCCTGCCAACGTTTCCCTTTAAAGGGGGTTGGCCAATAGCATAAAATTGTGGGACACTGCCGGCTTGGCAAATAACTCTTCCCCTCTGTCAGCAACTGTGAAACTCTTCCACTGAAACTTATTTACCTTGTTAAACTCTTTTAAACTCTAAGAGAAGGTCACGGGGTGCGATTTGTTCCTGCTTACTTGGGCTCTGTGAAAAGATGTTTTGATTAAAGTCGAGCGACCTCGAGATACACAAGAGGCAGCTTTGATCATTGTGTGAATACAGGCGATCACAGGATATCCATAATCAGGCCATTTGTTTTAACAACAAACCAATAGCGTTCCTTAGAGAGATGTCCCTTCTCCCATTATTTCACAGAGGTGAAATATATGCTACACTATGCAGTACATTGCGCACAGAGCTGTTTTATAGTTTAGTTGCAGTATGCTCTGTGATTTCCGAACACACTTGTCAAATATATCATACAAAGGACACTGAGGTGATGCCGTGGGCAATAATTCAATGTGACATATGGAAATCGATTTTTCAGTCCATTTCTTATCCTGATAGTGGCATATGTTTGTATGTGTGTTAGAAAGCGCGAGAGAGAGAGAGAGCATACAGTGCACATTCCTATACATTTGCATTTACCTCCAACAATAGGTATCATTTGAATGGTTATACATTTCTCTTCAGAATAATTTTTACGCCGGGCAGGAATCAATCAGTGATGAAGGATCTGTCTGGAGACCACTGTGCATCCTCTTCTCTACTGTAGTTAAGAAACAAAGTGGATGAACTGTACTGGCTTGGCTGCGCTGATGTCCTGGAGACTACTGTGATGTTGGCCCAGCCGGAGATTCTTACTCCCTTAGTCTTTTATTACTGCCCCATTATCCCAATTGTATATTTGTTATTGAGGATTAAGGTCAGGGGTTGTCATTTAATTATTGGTAATTGTGGGCTTGTATTTAAGTAATTAAGGACTATACAAATAAACCTGGCATGAACAAAGACACACTGTATGCCACAGTATAATACTCTGACCAAGAACAGCATTAGATAAACTGCTCAGTCTTGGCGACATGGTGTCTCAGTGATAAGTTAGGCTAATTAGAGTCTCAAAATTGCCCCTAAGTGGTGTGAATGTGTGTGTAACAGTGAGGGTTAGAGGACGGCTTAGTCGCCATCTTTTCCGAGGTGTCCTTGAGCAAGATACTTAAGCGAGCAGGTAGATACCTAACCCCTACATGCTCCCCAAGCAGAGGGAGAAAAGAGAATTATACTTTATTAATAATCTAAGCTCAGAGAAGCGACCGATCCCACATATCTTTGTGTTTATGCGGAAAACATACACTGCATGGGATCATAATTAATGGCAAATAATGAATGCGAGGCAAATTTGCTGACATCATAATTTAAAGCCTTAATAGTTTTTATGCATAACAGGTGGAGAGTCTACAGACGAGGGCTCTACATCAGTGCTATTAGTGAGGCGGTTCAAAAACATGTCTAGCCACTTGACCTGATTTCTCAGCTTTTAACAATCTTCCACATATTCATCCTATTAGAGCTTTCCACTCCCATCCCATGATTTCTTGTATTGAAATAACTAATAAATTAATTAATTACTGCTCCTAGGGCTTTAATGTTTTTCTCAAGAATAGCACAGAATGCAGGGAACAGCTTAGTCGCCTTTAGCCCCGACTTCATTTTTAAAGAGGCTGGCCGCGATCTAGCCAATGTGTCAGTATTTCTCAATTTGCTCCCGGATGGTTAAAGTATAGTTCTTAAATACTGTATATAATCTATGAACTGAATCCTAGTTTTACCTCATTCTGCAATTTAATCTCTAGTTCACCAGCAGAAGTTGTTGTTTTTTTCACACTGACATGTTCGGTCTGCAACGAGAACAAGATGGGGACCCACACCACAGCGCCATTATATATAATATTTATATTTTATTTTAATTTAATTTAATTCCAGCCTCTTTATATCTGGACTAATGTTGATGGCTAGTTCTGTGTGAATACG
>OMKK01007574.1:6131-26597 GCA_900302305.1 Polymixia japonica | reverse complement strand
GGGGGGTTCTTGTTTGAAGAAGAAGAAGAAGAAGAAGTTGTTGTGTCTACATATTTTTATGCTTTCCCTTTAATATATACAATTGAGGTACTGTGTAAAAGAGAAGGACCATCAAGCTACTAAGCAGGACTGTTACGTACCTTCTGCACGTAGATCTCAATGTACTTCTGCAGGCTGTTGCGGTAGAGGTACAGGACCAGGTCATGGACAAAGTCAAAGCGGTCGCACACAATGATCAGAGGCAGCTGGTCGGTCAGCTTGGCTTCCTGTAGAGAGGAAATATTTCACATTAATTCCGGATGAATTAAAAAAAAACAGCTCTGCTGGATTAATATTACGGCTGGATGAATTGCCACCAAATAACCCATCAATTATATATTCTTCCTTATTGAGTTTAGTTTATTATCTGTGATCCATATTATTTTTGCAGCATCAACATGGAAGACTGTTTTTCTTCACCTAAAAACTCATGTCAAGTCAAGTCAAGAATTTTGATCCAAAGTGCGTTACAAAACAGACAAGAAATATGAAAAAAAAAACAAACACAAAAAACAATCACACACACGGCAAGAAGATAAGGTCACAGTTGAAGGCTAATGTGCTTAAAATATGCTTTGGTGCTGCTATTGCAAAAGCTTGGTCACCCTTTGACTTGTTGTTAGACAAGATCAGAGGACCCAAGAGATCTAACAGTATGATAGGGGGACAGAAGTTCAGTAATGTAAACAAACAGTAGGATTTTACTTTCACTTCTATAGGTGACAGGGAGCCAGTGATGCAATGCAAGAAGAGTAATATGTTCCTTCTTTTTGGATCTAGTCAGACGTCTCATTCTGCACTAGCTGGAGGCGGGAGAGAGAAGCCCGATACCGAAACATAGTCAGTTACAGTCGTCGAGACCGGAGGATATGAAGGCATGAATAACATTCTCCGGGTTTGAGAAAGACGGGAAAATCCTGTTTTATTATCTTAGAGATCATTCAGAGTTGATGGAAGCTAGATTTCACAACCAAATGTATCCGTTTGTCAAATTTCACACCAAGATTTTTGGCATACGGTTTCGGCATGAGGGGACAGGGGGCCCAGGTTTTGTTTGATAATATTAGTGATGTTTGGGGTGGCCAAATAATACAACCCCTGATTTATTCTCATCGAGCTGGAGAAGGATTTGTGCCATCCAACATTTGATATCTTTGAGACAGTTTTTGAGAGTGGTCAAGCTGCTCTGATTATTGGGCTTTAACGGGAGATGCAGTGATGTGTCATCTGCATAACAGTGAAAAGAAAAGTCTCTGTATGATGCAGCCCAGTGGGAGCATATAGGTAGGAAACAGGATTGGTCCCAGGATGGAGCCCTGGGCAACCCCGCAGGAAATGTGGGACGAAGATGAGGTGGAATTACCAAAGGAGACTGAGAATGTTCTGTTGGAAAGATAAGAGGAGAACCAGTCCAAGGCATTGCCAGTAATTGCCTGGGACGATCGATCAAAATGGCTTAGTCGATCATGTTGAAGACTGCACTGAGGTCCAGGAGAATTAAAATGGCACAATCTCCTGCATCAGCTGCTAAGAGGAGATCATTTGTCACTTTCAGACTCTGTGCTATGTAGTGTCCTAAAACCAGGACACTATTCCAAGATGTTATTATGAAACAATAGTAGAAAATCAATTTTCAAGTGATTCATTCTTCAGAGAGACTGGACTTTTAGGGGCCTGTTTGTATGTACTACGTTACAGGTGAAAGAGGCGTCAGCAATAAAGGTTCATTCTGTATTGGAGTAACTAGACTATACTATACTACTTCCCAACCTTTAGGAAGTTCTTGACACGCTCGGGGTCGTAGCAGTTGCTCTCGCGGCAGATCCTCTCCACCTCTTTGATCTGGCCCGTCTTGCAGGCAGCCTGGATGTACTTGAAGTGGACCTCTGGGTCCTGGCTGAAGTTAACAATGGAACCCAGGAAGTAGAACAGACCTGGAAAAAAACAAACAAGGAAATGAAGAATCTGTCTTAATCCCTTCCTGCTTTTTTAACTTGACTCCAGGACCTCTGGCAGAGGCTGGTGGTGAAGAGAGAAAAGTCCTTGTGAAGGCAAACGATCAATTATTATTATTCATATGATTGTCATTATTAATAAATATAATGTGGTAACCCCCTGTGAAAATAATGACACCATCAATGAACAGGGAAGTGAAGATTACTTGGCATTGTTCACGCTCCCAGTTTACCTTCGAAGCTTTTGAAGGACTCAAAGAGCTCGGTGAGGGACTGAGTGGAGAGCTGCTCGTGGTACTTGGAGGCCACCTGGACGCAGATCTGCAGGTTCTGGCGGATGTTGGCAGACAGCATGGCCCTGAGACACTCCAGAGAGTCCTCCACCGACAGGGAGCCAAAGAAGTTCACCAGCCACTGGAGGGAGAGCAAGAAACAATACTCATTACAAAGACAACCCCAAGTAAATAAATGCATATTTTTCAAATGACACGATATGGAAAACATAACTACAATTAAGCGGATTCCAAAAGTATTCCAAAAAATCTTTTCCTGTGGAATGTTTTGCATTCTAGCTATTTATAGATATATAATATATCATTTTTGCTCTGAGACCCAGGTATGGTCCTGCACCCATTTCCAAGATCAGTATCATCAAACGGCGCAGTTAAATAGTAAAGTTTATTTACATATTTATGTTATGATATATGGACAATTGTGCTTTTATTACAATTGTATTACTTTTCGGGGACTGAGCAATAAGGTCCAATAATTCATTTTCATTGTATCTATAAATTACTAGCAGCTGTTGGAGAAGCTCCACAGCGAAATTGATGTAAAGAAAATGCGAGTCGGCAGAGAGTTTGTTGGTTTTTTGTCCTACATCTAGGGCCTGCACTGTACCTCGGGGTTGAGCAGGTGCGTGTGCACCACAGCGCGCTTGATGTCATACAGGTCCGTGTAGTGCTCCAGCGCCCTCTGCAGGAGCCCGGCCTTCTCACACAGCTGGGCCACGTGGGCACGGTCGTAATGGGTGAACATCTGGTTGCCCAGGATGGCGTCTGCGACCTGTGAAAAACGGCATGGTGACAAAGATATCGATTTGGCAACCGTGACTTGGTAACAGATGGAAGTGGGAAACTAGGCCCTTGGGGGGGCGGGGAAAGGGAAAGGCTTTAAGTGTGAATGCAACCCAGATGGATAGTTAAACCAAACTGTGACTTTGTGATAAGGAGTGTTGAGGAGGTGGTAAACCTGGTGAATTTAGGGACGAACTGATAGTTAGTGATCTTCTTGTTGCATGCTGAGTGCGTTTTGTGTGACGTGACGTATGAAGATTGATGGTGGTGTGTGCGAGAGTGAGCGGGTGTATGTGTGTGCCTGGGTCAAATGGCTTGTCTGCCTCCATTTACATGCTGGATAGCTAGAATATGCCACGATAAGGTAAGCCCCACTCGTCTGGTACTCCATGCAGTTTAAAACAAATGCCAAGAATTATCTGTGTACAAGGTCTGACTCTAATGCCTCTGTATAAGTATTTCACGTACGTACCTGCGGTGCGTGGACCAAATTCATTTCTAGCAGGCGTGTCTGGAGCGGTCCCTCCATGGGCCTGTTGTTCTTCAGGGCGTCCAGCAGGAAGGATGTACACTGCTGGATCAGGTTGTACTCCATAAACACATCCACAATCTGGAGACACAGAGAGAGAGAGAGAGACGTTACTGCCAACAACACGTCACGCTCGCACTCCTCCGCTGAAAAGGAAATTAACGATGTTGCCGAACACCGAGTTAAAAACTACTGAAACCAGTGGGCGTCAAAACGTACCTTTGTTGCGTTTTATATTTCCACTTATCAAAAAAGAAAGTTTTTTTTAAAGTTGTTTTGGGCGGAGAGCATTAGCCATAGCAAGGAAATGGGGCGTAGTAAAAATTCAGCCAAGGTGCCTCTGGCGATAGAAAAGACATGAACCTCCGGTGATGGGACTCTCACGTTGCTTGTGGTGTAACTGCACAGTAACGATGTGCCCTCTGACCTGTGTGATGTCAGCCAGTGGCTCCTCGTCCTGAACCAGCATCTGGGAGAACTGCAGGCCCTGCTCTGGACTGATCCGCATCACGTTCCTCAGCAGGAAGATCCAGTCTGGGGTGTAGCCCACCTGGAGAAGGGACAGATGTTTGTATAACATTTTAGATTTTTTAAGGTGTTCCATCTTTGTAGTATATTACAGCAGGAATAACCCTAGGAAAATAAATCTGCCAACCTCATAAAATCTTTAATAGTAGACAAGACAATAGTAAATCATAATTCACTTTGGCCCACCTATAAATCGTGACTACTATAATATACTATACTATGTGGCTGTAGGTCTAAAATATAACCCAACTACAGTGGAGGTAACCAAATAAAATAGATCAATAACAAAATCTCCATAAATGCTGCACTACAAAATGTTGGATGGATTATACATTATTTTTTAACCTTGTATTCTGGAATTGCCAGATCACAGGAAAAGCATAGCAGTGAAAAGCATACCCATAATTTGTTAACTAATCAATTCAACCAGTTCACAAATCAATTCAAATCAACAAATCAATTCTCTTTATGCCTTTATCGGCCACTTGCCCAGCATGCATGCAAGCATGCCTGTAAAAGTTCATTAAATCAAGCGCCAGCACAAACCTTCTTGGCGTAGAGGACTATCTTCTGGAACTGGCCGGTCTCTGCAAAGCACTGGATGACCTTGTTGGGGACGTTGGCTCTGAGGTAGACGCTGAGGGCCAGAGTGGGGTCCACAGATTTCACCAGGTCTCCAAGCTCCTCGGAGCACTCCAGCTGTAGAGAGACACACACACACAAACTTCATTACGGCAATAGGGAAACATCCTAAGGCTTTTCTGAGACAACATTCAGGATGAACCGATTAAGGAATCGGGAGTTGAGCGTTAAAATGTAAACAGAGTAAAATCGAGGAACAATAGCACTGTGTAAAATGCACTGAAAGCCTTTTCAAGGAAACAAAAGGTTGTCGTGTCCAATTCACCAATCCTAGTTTATGCAATCCTGTCAAATCCTGCCCATCAAGCATCAGTTAGAAATCTTAAAAAGGCTACTAGTTTGATTTAACCTAAAATAATGCAAATTAACTATTTTCATGAACAATTTAATTTCTGCTCATAAATTCCAATTTCATTTCAAGTAATTGTGAAGAAAATAAATGTTCTTTTTCAAACAAAGGTCATCTCATTTCGCAGTGAATCTTTTCGTATCGGCGTGATCAGAATAAGCCACCACAGCACCAGGCGACTGCGATGACATTTTTCACATGTTACTGAACAGCAACATTTCAGAACATGAGAAAGAAATTCCGAATTGTGATGCATGACAATAACTGAAGATGCCAGGTTACACGCGCGCATTTTAAACTCACTGGACACTTACCTTATCCTCTTTAAGCCACTTCTCCAGTAGCTGCTTGCGGCCCTGCTGGAGGACAGGCCTGCACAGCTCCAGGGACTCAAACTTGTTGAGCTGGCCCTGGTCCAGCAGGATGCCGAAGTACTGGAGCAAGGGCGACGTCTGGCCCGGCTGGGCCGGCACGCTCTGGAAGCGACGGATGGTGTCTGGGGTACGCAGGATACCCTGTTTTAGGAAGGATGGATGGAGAGAGGACATGAGAGAGGTAAAGTAGCGGGGATGAACATAAGGAGGGAGGAGGAGTTGTGTTTGCGTATCCCGCCGTTTCGTTGTCATTTCTGGGCCATGTATACTCATATGAAGGCAAGCAAATATTAGTGATGGTAGTGAATTTAAGATTCATGTTGATTTTCTACCCAAAATTCAAGTATGAGTATAATTTTCCATTATATTAAATTTACTTATGAATATAATAGGACACTTGTGATTTTTCTAGTGAAAAATTAACAAAGAACAGGAATCAGAGGGGGATATACATATAAATAATCATAAAGATAACTTGAGTGAATCGATTGGCTCGATTGCTATTTTTTCATGTTAAAAAATAATAAAAGTTGGTTCATTCAATATGGGTTAATAATAAGGGTTTCAATAGCAAAACGAGGGACCAGTACACCAAAACAAAATAGCCTGAATCTTTCATTCTACTGGCTGCTCATAATAGAAGGTATAAAAAAAATAAAAAATAAAAAAGTTGTTAGACTGAAATGCATTGGTGAATGTTTTTAAACACTCGTACGGACAGCTGAAAAACTATGTTTGGAGTGTCTTGGAACCTCCATTTCTCACAGAGTTGTAAAATGAAGTTTGTTTCACTTAATTCTGACAAAATCCCCGCATGGTTTCATTGCCGTACTAAGCTGCCGAGAGAAATCTACCGAGTCCACACAGCCTGAGCTTGTATCAGTTGAACTGCAAGTAAACGGCACTGGTTTAACTTCTCTGGCATTCACGTAGGTTAGCTGGCAGTACCTTGGGTGCATTGGCGGCCACCTTGGCAGCCTCCGAGTAATTCCCTGCTGCGAAGAGGGTGTTGAACTTGCGCGCGAAGAGTTCCTCGGCACCGGCCAGGTTGTTGCGGACGGCCATGCGCAGGGCCAAGTCTGGGTTCTGGAGCACATTGGTGATGTAGGGGATGATGTTCTCCTCCTCGACACACACCGACAGCACCTGCAGATGCAGATTTTCTACGCTTTATTATTTGAACCAAACAATTAATTGGCAGTACGGGGGATCGTTCTAGCCCGCTTAGATACCAGACGGTTGGGACTCAGCCCATAAGATAAAAGAAGAAAAATGTTAATTCATCATACTTCCAACTGACCTGACACCATGTGAATTGTCCTTATGTGGCCAAACCCACACTATTCTATACAAGTGAAAGGAAACAGTATGAGCTTTTTGCTACTACTATTGAACCCAGGTCTGAATGACACTAGATGTTGTTGTTGAGGATGGGTCAAATGCAGAGATGTAATTTCGTTATGCATGTACTTGTATAATGACAAATAAAGCTAACTTGAACTTGAACTTGTTTAAGGCGAAACTGCTTTATTGTGCTCTCTTATATTTGAGGCCTACTCCAAGTTCTTTACAGTTAGTTCCTGTGTGTGTGAGAAAAAATAATGAAGTGAATCTCATTCTGAGAAAAGGATTCGGCGTTTCCCTAAATTACACAGACGGCTCACCCCACGTTGTTGTGTGTGGTGTAGTATGGGGGTGTGCGTGCGTGTGTGTGTTTGTATAATGTGCTGTATTGGGCCAGACTTGTAAGAGCCAACAGCAGTAAGGAGATTAAGACGCCTAGCCGGCCTGGCAAGCTGGGCCCTCCTAATGTGCCTGTCACATGTTGCTCGACACTGGAGGTGCCACTACTGCCTGCTGTTCAGAGGGATTCCCTGAGTCAGGGTCCCACAATAAAACACAAGCTCTCACAGATATACCAAAACACTGCCACACACCACAGGGATTGTGACTCACCCACAAATGTCAGCAGTAACAGTGTAATATGGACTAGCACCTAGTATATATGCATGGGTTAAATGAAATATATACTTAAATGAGGAAATTATAAAATGCTGTATATACAAATTTGGAAGAAAAAAAACATATCATTCAATTTTTGTAGGATACAGAGTAACCAGTCTGAAAAAGTGTTATGTATGTATGTAATTATGTCAAAATAGGTCTTAAGTTAACTACTAAGCTTTAAAAGAAAACAAAGTTATTAAAACATTTAAGTACCCTTATTCATTTTAAAAGAAATTAAAAAAAAATGTAATTTATGTCATGCCATCAAATAAAATGGTGGATATGTCATTTTGAAGCAAATCTCAAGGTCAAGGAAAATGTACAGGAGGGAGCATCTCATCTGGACCCATGAGGCCTCTATTTCTACACAGACCCGAGCTGTTCGGCTTCCCCTCAACAGACTCGCTTGCTTCATGCCGCTGCTCGACCCAGCGGTACCTCATCACACCTGCAAGTTGTCAAAGATCCTGCTGCTTTAGTGGATGACTAGAACACATCTGCCTCAAGAAACGCATGGAATTGCAGGACTACATGAGAAAAATCACACACTGCTCATAAATTCCAAGCAAACCACTTCCAAGCCAAATCTATCTTTTTTTTTGTTTTTGTTTTGTCAGCCTGTCATAACGTTAGCCATGTTGTCATCTACATATTTGGTACCATCTGTAGTCAACATACTCTAAATCATAAGACTTGATAACAGTCGTGAAGCCAGACTGGCTGCAACACTACATAGTAAAACCGCAAGCAGGCAGCTTGTGTTTCTGTACACAGTGACCGCGTCGATAGAAGACATGCAGCGCACGCTTGGCTGTCAAAGGTCCTCTCTCTCATGTTATGTGTTCGCTTCAGTGTGCACGGTCTGAAAACCAAACAAATATTGAAGGAAGGTGGCTAATTGACTTTCCTTCAAAACCAAAGAGATCCAAACAACCATGCCCAGCCTTCAGACCCAATCTGACCTTAAAATTAATGTGCGTCCATGGTATGGGTGCTGCACCAGACTTGTATGTGAAGTCTCATAAAAATCAGTGATGATACACTTCTGCGAACCATCTCAATGCTCACATTTCAGTGTTGTATATAAGATGACCAGATCAAGTGAAGGACCAGAATGCGAGTGTACACACATACATACATATAGTTTTGATGTACGGTACCTGTCCTTTCCTGTTGACTCCGATGATGCCAGCAGTGGGCTCGTGGGGGGCGGTGACAAAGATGGTCTCCCCGCTGATCCTGTTCATGTAGATACAGGTGCCCGTCTCAAGGTCATAGAGGTGGATGTAGCCATATTTGGTGATGAGGAAGACCACATCTTGTTTGGAGCTGATCTAGAGGACAGATGGGGATGAGAAAAATGTTTAGAGAGGCTAATTAACAGCTGGTTAGACACAAGTTTCACAGTTTCAGCTGTAAACTGGTGCAGAGTGGCTGATATTACATCTATGGTGTCCACCGTTACCTCTGTGGTGCCTTTGAGCAAGCCACTGAACGCCAAACTGGTTATAGGGTGTTGCACCCCGGACTACCACTTGCTCTGACCTCGCATTAGTTTCTCCATATTTTTTTTTTTTTTTTTTAAACTTATCCAGACAACAGAGACATTTAAGGTTGAGTGAAGGAGGTAGAGTCCATAAGGTCAAGACTGTGATGGGGTAAAAATCCAGCGCATCTGGTGTCAGAGCACAGGATCTTAACCACAACGCTAACTTCAGAAAACCAAGGCATCTAGACAATAAGCGCGGGTACAAGTGGGTTGTGTAGCTCTGGTACCTGCATGGCAACAGGGAAGTCGTTCTGGGCCTCCGGCGGGAAGAATACGTCCACAGCTTTCTTGGGAAACGGCTGGTTCCCGGTCGGCGGAGTCCCCACTTCAATGATGTGCAGCTGGATATAGAAAAACATTCAGACAAGAGGAGAGGATAAACAAACACACACACACACACCAGTCTCCTTTTCCTCAACAAAGAGGAATTCTCCTCTTTATTTAAAAGGTAATCCTGCAAAAGCAGACAAAGATTTTTCTATTTTGTTGACCAAGGAAAAGTGCAAGCCTGTGACATTACATTGAGGTTGGCTGAAAGAAAATGCCACACCTGTACAAAACATGATACATTTTTTCTCCCGTAACTATAGATGCTGAACACAGGCACAGGAACAGCCCGGTTCATAACATTTTCTTGTAACCATCACAGGGACTGCGATTGAAATTGCGTCTTGCATTTTGCTTGATCTTGGGAACTCATAACTGGAAACCAATAAAAAGGAATGCTGTCCCAAGTTGAAGACGGTCACCGAGATTATCACAGACATTGTAACAATAAAAATTTCACTCATCTTCTAGATTCTAGCCCCAGTTCCCAGCTCTCCATTATTGCAGTGCTAAGCCTGAGACCGTGCAGTGTCCGGTGAGTCATACCTTGCCCCCTGCCTGCCCTCGCACGGCGAAGCAGAACAGAGTTGACTCCTCGGTGTTGCCCTCCATCTTGAACTGGGCAAAGCCAGCGGCGTGGCCCTCGATGGGCTGAGACACCTTCCTGTCGACCGAGTACAGCTGCATGGCTCCCACCACGCGGTTTTGCTGGAGAAAGGTGGAGAAAATGAACATACGCCGCCCCCTCCCCTGATTAATACCGTTACCCTGCTACTAATGGCTTTGT
The DNA here is from genome assembly GCA_900302305.1 of Polymixia japonica. NCBI lineage: Eukaryota > Metazoa > Chordata > Actinopteri > Polymixiiformes > Polymixiidae > Polymixia > Polymixia japonica. The sequence continues at coordinate 16,435 of OMKK01007574.1, read as the reverse complement.
TTACATATTGATTTATTGGACTGATTTATTTAATTCTGAAATGTAATCTGCAATGTATCTGCACTTTTAAAATGAGGACCGACAGTATGAGACAGTTAAACAAGAGTTTTACATGTATTCTGAAAAAAGTATAACAACTTTTAGATTTGCACTGGTAAAAATCAACCTGTATGTTAAGTTATGATTAGCTGATTAGGTTCTAAAATGCTTATTTTCCACCTACAAGTCATAAAGAACATATATATATAGACGGTCACATAAATCTTAGATGGTACCTCGAAGCATGCAGATTCTAGTGGTAAAAGCAAAGTTTAAATGGGAATATCGTAGCCTTATTTATAAGGAATGCAATTCAAAATGCTCTGAATTCATTTGGAGAAAAAAAAAAAAAAATCATTACCTGAATTCAAAATATATTCTATATTCCTTTTAAAACCTGAAAAGTGTGTATTTCGTATTGTTAACCAAGAACGTCAGGTGCTAACTATCCTTAAAAAAGGGAGCATAAATTATTTTAATTTTATGCCATGAGTCATTTTATGGAAGTGGGTGTTATATATTTTTTTCAAATGGTGGATATGACACATTTAGCAATGAAACTCATCAACCAGAGGTTTCACTACCTGTGCTGAAATGCCAATGAGCAGCAGCCATTTCTGCTTGGCGTCAGTGCGGTAGTTGATGATCTGACAGCCCGCCAGGCTGGAGTGACGGTCAAAGACTTTGATTGGCTGCGAGTCTCCCTCCATGCTCCAATGGTAGACTGCATTGTCTGTGACCAGGGCGACAGTGTTGAGGGATATCCACTTCCAGAAGGTCACGTCATCTGTCATCGTGTGGGCCTTCATCTTGCTCTTCATCTCAATGTTGAAGATCTGCAGGGTCTTTGCCGCTGAAAATATTTAGAGTGGAGGTTAAGGTACAACGATCTAGAGGCACACATTGACTAAAAAGACTATCTACTGACTAAAACTACCACACACAGATCACACCAGGCTTTGGGAATAAATGAAGAATAGAGAATACCAAATTCCATTTGTTGGAGAAATGTTGGTAGTCAGTGTTTGGTGCAAGTACCACCAAAGTAGCATACAACAAGCCATCACCAGTTGCAGTGCAGAGAGGAGCGACATCAACAAACGGGCAACCAATTAAGTGGTAGGATCTGCATTCAGTTAGGTCTGACGCAATGAACAGTGTAGGAGAAACAAATTCAATTGAGGCCGAATATGCCAACCCCTTGTGATAAGGTGAACTAAGAACTAAAACGACTTATTTCCCCAAAACAGAAAAAACCTAATTTTAACAGAATTTTAATAAGAAAAACAAGAGATTGATTGCTATGGCTGCTTTTACCACACTTATCCAAGCTTCTCAAATGGATCAAAAGGCTTTTCCGGCCATTCTGGTAAAGTGATACAATGGTTGAGTGATCATTTGAACCAAAACCAGATCAATTAGGAGCCAACATCTGCGGCAAAACATGTAGCCCAATGCAATTCAAAATGAGGCTTTTAGGCCCAAGTCCAACCCCCAACACCTACTAGAAAAAAAGAAACTTCAGGCATGTGATCACAACCTCTTAAGGGATTCATAACAAAATATGTTAATCCTAAAATGAGGGATGTGGGAGTTTGGGTTGGGTCTGAATGCAGATTAGCAACAGAAGACCACAAAGCACATAAACAGACGTGATGAAGGGAAGGTTGCTGGAGGGATGCACTCACGCCCATTCCATTTTTTTCCCTAATTCAGGCTTATTAGAGGAAAGGGATTCCAATCCTTTGGACCACAACACACATCTTTGGGTTCAGTCAGGTCCAAGCAACCCTCTCTCTCTCAACCAAACTGCACCCTATGATTAACTGAGATTTTAAATAAATAAAGCATATTTTCACACTAAATATTATGTGAGCACAGTGCTATTTCCAAAAACTTTTTTTCATCCTGTTGCATGTATACAACTATGCTAAATCACAAAATACACAACCTATTGTAATATCGATACAGTAAAAAAAGACATTTAATCACCGTCTCAAGTGAAAATTGAACACAACACAATAATTACGCTACAGCACAAATACAGTGGGAATGGGTATATACATATATTAAAAAAAAATAGTACTAAATAGACACAAACAGTGTCATTCTGAACAAAGCTCATCTATTTGAATTACATTTAAAATACAGGTTGATAAACAACACATACTGAGGCTTAAGTTTCGTAAGCTACTCAAGCCTAATCCTGTGAGGTAGTGTGCATGGTCAGTAAATCTGACCAAAATATATTATGCATGAGAGAGATACTAAGTACTAGTCTAGCCAGCCTAGACTTGATCATTTTAAATCATTTTCCCAAACCAATATCCATGTCAATCTTGGTAAGATAATTGGGTCTAAGCCCGGAATGTTTAAAAGATGCCGTCAATAATTGTCGAAAAATACATGAAATTGTCTATGATACATTTGGATTATAACATCATGGGATTATGGCAAACAATCCTTAGGGGAATTAAGCATACTTCATGAGAGTATGTCTGTAAGGTAGCAAATGCTTACTAACCTACTGTTTATTAATGGGATATTGGTTAAGTCCATGGTCTAAATGTCATTGCTTGCATTGTGCCATCAAGGGGAATTATCTAAATAAAATGTAGATTTTTAGACAAGCTGACAAATGGTTCCTCCAAAGACAATCAACTATATTGGTTAACTCTAACTGATTTAATGTGTAGGTAATGTTCCCATTTGAAAGCTTTCCCCTCTATTCTGCTATAGCTGCCCTGCTTGTGCCGTCATTGAACATTCAAGTGCTCCTTATTATTAACACCAATACTGTGCAGACATTTCAACACAGTGCATACAGGATTACACTTTGACAACTCATGATAGGTAAAATTCAACTCACCGTCTGCAAACATAAGAAAGCGGTAAGAAATGAAAAAAGAGCAAAAACAAGCAAAATAGACAAAGCATTCATGATAGCATGACATTTCTACTAGTGTTGCTACTGTGCTAATTTCCATAGAAGTAATATCAATGCCCTGTCATTTACAGTTTGAAAAAAATAGTTACACTATTAAGTCTTTTTGTTTTGTTTTGTTCTTTTAACAAAACAGAAATGGCTTGACCTGCATATGGACATCAAAATGAGAAGCAGACTGACAACTAGGTAACTGACTGACAAACAGAAACAAAATTTACATAAATGGCCTGATACATTAGAAGAGGAGCAATCAGACGGATCTGACCGGCCAAAACCTAAATTGTCCCTTGTTTAGCTGTCTAGGTTTCAAATGAAGTTTTGTGCTTAAAGCCCTGTATATCCATTTTGGCCAGAGCTTACCTTTAAGGGCAATAACTTTGCTGGCAGGGTTCATGATGGCGCTGTCGGCAGAGATGGGCCTGCGGATGGGCGTGTTGGGGTCGGCCATATCAATAATGACAACCTGGGCCTGCTCGCCCACCTTCTCTCTTATGCAGATGAACTTGTCCGACTCCATGGTTAGAGTACTGAATCCAATATTGGCTGGGTTGATCCCCAGGTTCTGGAGCTGAGACAGGAACAAATACCAAGTTAGTCTATTGTGTCTCTAGTAAGAAGGTGGATTAGGGCAAATTGCAATAGTATAGAAATGGCCTAGGCCTAACCCTTCTTGGCTCCACCTGGATTTGAACACCTAGTATGAATCGTGCTATGGATACAATATTTATGGGTAGAGATATATAATGAGTCTTTTACTTTTGTGGCAAAAAAAAGCTGTGATGTAGCAATTGTATTCTAATCCACGCCAAAGTAAGAGTGTAAAAAATAAAGTGTGTGTGTGTGTGTGTTTTAGAGAGAAACGGAGTGAGAGAGACTGTGATGATGTCATGAGAACGGGTGGACCACCTAGTCACCTCAGACGAATGAGGAAAATCTTGAATTATATTACATATAATACATATAGGCAGCCAATGCCGTCGTTTCCTCTATCAAAATGGCAACGTTGTGAATATTTGTGATGTGAGCAATGCAATGGCATTGGAGTCTAGGGCAGACAGCACCTGACACATTATTGGGGGCGGGTTATTATCATCGATATACTACTGTGTTATATTGGGGGGGGTAATATCATCATCCCTACAGCATTGTGTTATACGGCGAACACCAACAATGTATCAAAACATCCATCGTGGCAATAAACGCTTCATCCAGCTCGATGACTGAACGTCTCACATAAACCTACGATTAGCGTGACGTGACCGAGGTCCCTCACGACACAACCGACTCTCACTGCTAATGCTAGCAAAGCTAACCCGTTAAAGTTAACACGACCCCGCAGCCAGGCACAAATAACAAGTAAAAGCACATCGAAGGTCAATAGAAGTCGTCGTTTTTTGACAAGAGAGTGAGCCGTGTGACATCACAACGAACGGGACTATGTAGCCCGGATGCTAACCGTTAGCTTGTAGGTAAAACGGGGGAGGGGAGGTCATTCATTTGCTGCGGGTGTTGACGTTTAACGTTAGCTTAGTTTTAGCTAGCCAGCTCTCAAAACACCTAATAAATTAAATGGCAGAATAAGTATGAGAGGAGGGGGGAAATGCTTCCCCGAGTAGCAAAGACAGATATTTCGTTAATACCTGCAGGTGCTCCTGGAAGCGGATAGGTAGGATTTGAGCCATGGTGCTTCGCTTCGGCTTCTAGCTGTCCAGCTAGCTGGCTAGGCGCTAGCTACGACCTCCTCACTGTAGCGCTGTAGGTCGGAGCCAGGCGGTGGAAAATAAATCCCCGATCGGGATGGTAAACGGAGAGGGTTTTTTTTTTTTTTTTTTTTTTTTAAGTCGTGTTTCCAAATTATATTATCAAAAATGCCAGACAGTTCCCCTCGCCGGTGTGTTTTCTCCACCGCATCAATGAATAGCAGTGGCCGCGGCACTGATCTTCACTCCGAAATCCGCAATGGCGGCGGAAACGGCTCAGAAGCTCCAATCCGGAAGCATCTGGGGATCTCTCTGGAAGGACACGCTGATGCCAGTGTGCCGATGGTGTCAATCATTCTCAAAGCAAAGCAAAGCGGTGCACATGTATGGGTCGCAATTCTTTTCTTTTTACTTGCAGATTGTTTTTTGCCGCATCTCATAATCCCCCCCTGTACGTCAGTTCCGTTTTAGTCATTGGAATACCATATTCCCAGCAATTTGCAAAATTTACACCAGTGCAACCACTAATCCAACAACCCAAAAATAATGCTTCAGACAAACCTGTCATTTTGTGTACTTGGTGTGTACATTTAAGACATTTTGGAGCTCTATCCTTCAGGGGGGAGGACAGTAGATTCAGGCCAGGGTACCCCAGGCTTTCACTGTGGCTAGTTAGAGGTATACATGACCCCTGTATGATCCTGGCCCCTACATTTCACTCTATTCATTTATTTGTTTTTAAATATAGGCTAGTGACTATTTGAATGCTTTTAAATGGGAAGCAAAATAATAGACTCAAGACATAATAATGCATTTCAAGAAGCAGCTGTATTTGACTATAAAGGCATTTCTAATCCAGTGTCTCTAAGCTGTTTTCTTTATATTTCAGTGTAAAAAGCCTATACTCTATTAGAAAAAAGAACAGTAAACCCAAAATAACATCTCATAAGAAAACAATCATCAAAAAAGGAAAAATCCCCATTCACCAGTCATTTCAATTAAAATAGAAACAGCATTTAATTTTTGCTAACATTTTCCCTCAAAACAAATATATATATTTCCTTATATATATATTTATATATTTATTCTCAAGGCAGTTGGTCATGGCCAAATTAATTGACCTTGTCATGGCCATTTTTTCATGTTTTAAAGTTAGAAAACATACCTAGAATGGAAGAAATAACTAAGAGAAGCACAGTATAGGACCACTGCACTGGCCAACAAATTATGTCATTCTGAGTGGGGGGGGGAGTGTGTCAATTCAGTGTGGCATACAGACACACACTTTCTCTGGAACAAGTGCAATGCAAAGAGAAGGATTCCTCACACTATCATAAAACTACAACACTCCTCTTTCACAGCACTCAGGTCCATCATGTTCCCTTTGCTTGTCTTCTCTTCCTCCATTTCATTTCTTTATCTCACAGCATGGAAGGCTTGTGCTGGGTTCTTGATGTTCTTGGCCATTGTTGGGAGCTGTAAATCCACTTGATTGAGAGGCAGAGGGGCACCCTGAGCTCTTGCCGTTATGCCTGAGCCCTCCAAGCGTCAGCGAGTGCTATGAGAGCGCTTGTTTCCCACCCTGGGGTCCCTGATTCATGGTCAAGCAATGTTATGTCCTTCCACCTCTAATTATCATCAAGGTGAACGGAGACTATTCGTTTGTGCTGGGGGCTATCTGAACTGAACTCTCTGTGAAGGCAGCATTTGAGGTTGAATAATGGTGTGCCAAGTGAGAGAGAGAGAGAGAAAAAGAGATAGCTATAGAGATAGAGAGGATTGTTGCCAAATCCCTGCATGCCAGCATCTTGCCATTACAGTAACAAATGTGAATAATATGATGTCCCTGAATACTGAAGACCGCCTTGTCGATAACTGGCGTGTCTGACAACAGGAAGGGGGGGTGGGGGGTGATGAGTTTGATAGACAACAAAGAGGAAGTGCAACTGTGGCTCCAGTTACATGCTCACAAGTGGTTCTCATGGAAGGAACAATGAGGAGAGACAAGGGGATGAGACTGACAAAACAGGAGAGAAGTTGCAACAGTGATGGTTAGTGATCATCAAAGTCCCGGATGGAAATGAGAACAGGTTCCCTGGGTTACCATTTACATGAAGTGAATATGTGGGATGGACACATAAGCAAGCATGCTCACGTGCATGTGTGGGAGAGAGAGTGGAAAAAGAGAACATGTGTGAGGGAGAAAGGGAAATCCCTGGGCTACACAAGACGAGGCAGCGGAGAAGTCCACACAGGGCCATAAACTCCTCCATCCATCTCATCCCTCCATTCCACTTGACACCCGAGTAGTGTAACTATGTGCTTCTTTTTTGCAGCTCCTGAACAAAGGCTGTGGAATGACAGAAGGTGAACAAACATTAAGTACAACCACAAATATAAACCTAAGTTAAAACATGCATAATTTCTGAGTTGTTTTTTTTTCCAAGCTAGAACATAAAGTGAGCTCACCTCCGATTATTTCTTCCTTGACTTTTTGTAATTCTTTTCGCACCTCCTCCAGAATTTCCTGCAGAGAAAGTGATTGACAAGCAGCTCGTTAGCCCTGGGGCACACCAGCTAAGTGAGCAGCGTGTGTGCGCCGCGGAACCTCTTGCCTTTCTATTTCGGCAGCCATGTTAACAGGTTAGAGCAGCCGCGTGACCGGCACATGACTCAGGCGCATGTCATCTAGAGATTCCGTATCGAGCCTATTTTTTCCCCGTGTGACGCGCGTGGTTCTCAGCAAAAATAGACGTTGAAAAGGATCTGCTGATAGTCACGTTGACATAACACCAGCAACATTTAATAACTGACACATTTCGCTATAGTTTCAATGTCTATATCTGTAGAATGTCAGACATGAACTCAACACTCAACACATGTATCCGTTCTGTCTAAACTAAAAATAAATTAAATTTATAATGAAATGAAACTATAACATCTATTATCGATGGCCCTTATCAAAGGCAAACTCAGTGTAGAAAGATAGGGGCTGGCAGCAGCAGCGCCACAGCAGCAGTGCTGTCTGTGTGGACACCACATGCATGTGAGTTGCAGCAGTCCAGCGAGGAAGCCGTCGCGCTCACACACAAACAGGCGGTGTGTCCCGGGCTTTATGGTAAAACATAGGGTGCAATTCCACATCTGGGTTGTGTTTTTTTTTTTTTTTTGTTTTTTGTTTTTTACACCTGAAGTGCTGTTACGGTAGAAATGAGAGTGAGTTACCCGTTTCATTTTCTCCAGATCTGCATCGTCGCTTCCGCCTGCATCATTACTACCACCCGCAGGCTTCATCCTGAGCGAGAGAAGGACAGAAACAGACCGACAAATGGAGAGAGAGAAATTAGATTTCTGTTCTTTTCAAAACACTTGCAGACATTTTACCGAAGTCCACCACAGTGAAACCCCCCGCTGCCAATCAAGCTCGTCGTCATAGCGCCACAGGAACAAAGGAAGAGCACCACCGTTACACAAATACACATAAATGTAGGGATGCAGTGGATGGTAGATCCAGCTAAACTCGGGTTACATACCTCTTTATTTGCAAAACAGTTTACCCACCTTTTTGAATTAATATGAATCTTGAGGATTGTACTTCATAGAATAGATCGCATAAAGTATTATCACTTATGACGTTATGAAACTGATATCAGCAACATGTAAGTCTTTTCAAGAAAATATATGCTATTCTGAATTTGTAATTAGTTTTGCTTAAACTTATAACTGCTCACATTATGGTGATCGTTGGCATCTACTCGCCTATTTTACCACTACATCACTTAATAACTAAACAGAAAAGGCACCCAAATCCCTCTTTAAAGACACCAGGAAGTTGACCACAAGCCCATAGCACCACCATCTAACACCAAGTGGCATACAAAGCAGGAATTTTTAATTCAGTTGTTTATTTGTGCAGAGACATCAAGTCATCCCAATCTGATCTTGTTTTTCGGCAGTCGGACAGAATGCACTCTACGCATCTACAAGTGATCTCTGATCCATTAGGTGGTGCTATCAACTGTGAAATGTATGAGCCCGGGCAGCATTCTACAGTGAGGCTGCGCGGACCTGAAGGGGAAAGGAAAGGCAGGGGCAGACTGGGGACACGAGAGAACGGGGCAGCATTTATACCTGGAACCCTGGGACAATGAGGGAGTGGAGTCCATGCTCTTGGGGATGGAGTTATTCCTGTTAGTGAGACACACACACTCTCCTCTTAGAATGGAAATGACAGGCGCACGCACGCACGCACGCACGGCACACGCGCCAACAAAAACATACGTTATCACGCACGCGTTGCGTCCGCGCGAGGATGTACGCACCCGCGCGTGCACAAATTCACAAACACACAGATGGAGAACCGCTCTACACATTGAGATGTTAAAACACAGACACTAATCGCCGGGAGGGGAGTTACAGTTCTACTAACCATGGGGACATGGAATCAACTGAATCCTGGATTACCTGGTCATAGTAGACGTTTTCTCCCAAGGTCTTCTAATGGTGTCTGAGAAGGAGATTGCATATTAGCATCAGTTTATATATGATGTAAGGTATAATGTAGGTTTTGGGATAAATTCAGGTGGCATGCGGAAAACGGTGGGTTCTCACCACTTTGGCCTTGAGACTCTGAGTCATCCTGTAAAGAAAAGAGTGAGTCACCTGAACATGCTTTTCAAAGTCTCCATCACCTACAGTACAGCGTCAGGCCACATACAAAATGCCTCTTGGTTTGGTTTTCCTTGCAGTCTTAAATATGTCTTAAAAATGAAATGAAAGTACCCAAAAAGAACCCAAAAAGAAAACCCAAATACTTACATTATCTTGTGTCTTTGGAGGTGCCTTCTCCCCAGTATCTGCTGCTTTTCTCCTGAGGAATCACAATCAGTTTAATGGCCACGTACATAAACATGCACCAGGAATTTGCCTTGGTTAGCTCGTTTGAACAACAAATTTAAATGACAAACATAATTGATGTTTTCATTTATTTATTGTGTACCAGTTTTTTTACTTTTACTTATTTTATTTATTATAAATCAGTGCCACCCACCTCCGTGCCAGTATGGCACTCATCTCGCCCATTAGACCACCTCCCCCTCCTCCAATAGAGGAATTACTGCTACGGGTGGAATCACTCCTGCTGGCTAGGACTGCAGGACCTCCCTCATCCTGCTGGGGGCAGCACATAACAAAGAAATGTAGTAAGCAGGAATTGAAGCACCATGCTTACAGTGCAGGGATTTGCACCTCAATAGAACCAGATGGATGCCATTATCATAGCTTTGCAATTAGGAACAATCAGGATCAATACAACAGCAGAATTCCATTTGAACTACTAAAACAGCACTTAACAGACAGGGTCAGTTTCCTTTCTTTTTCAAAGGTTGCTCTTGCCTTTCTAAGTAGCCAGTTAAGTAGTAGAGACAGTCCACTGTGTTTAGTTTATTTTATGCTTTCCTCATGCTTTGAGACAGTACTTACCTTGGATACTTTACGGAGCTTGGCCCCTGCCAGGGCAGCAGCCAGGCCCCCACCTAATCCTCCTCCTCCTCCACCACCACCACCACCAGCACCACCACCACCACCACCGCTATCTCCACCACCACCATCTCCTCCTG
>OMKK01007560.1:2601-14117 GCA_900302305.1 Polymixia japonica | reverse complement strand
GAGAAGATATAAGGAGTAAACCGAGTGGGAGACTGAGTGCGATTACACATAAGGCTGAGGCACCTCAGTAGGCTTGTATGTGTGGTCCATCTCTTCTCAGTACTATAAAGCCAGCTTCCAGGCCTGGGACGAGAACGGCCGCGTTGTGTAACCACGGTGAACATCGTGGTTGAGGATAGATCGTTAGTATCTGGATCTCCCCAGACCGAGTACTTCCTGAATCCATAACTAAATAATTTACCTGGTTTTGGCAGTTGATGTGTTCGTTCATCTGGTATGCTCAATGCAGCGCATGTCGACTAATTGGAATATTTGAAAACATAGAGAAATACATTTTACCCACGTCTGTAATCCTGCCTAGTATAAAACATTTTAAAAAAAAGGCAGGCGTGTATGATTTTAAGTGGTTATGATTAGCTAGATTCCGGAGTTGTAATTCTAAAAAAAGAAAACAAAAACAAACAACAAAACAGCAGTTTCTCGATGAATTGTACAAAGGCCTTACTATCAAAAGGCCAAAGAGCCGTTCCCTGTGGCAGCGTTCTCTCTCTCTCTCTCTCTCTCTCTCTCCAGCTTAAGTCGGCCATCCCCCTTTCTCATTCACTGTCACAGCCTCCTTGTTTGGGTAAATAAAGCTGATTTTCAATGGGCCAGCTGACATCCCATGGCCGCCTGTGTAGGTACTGGATGTGCAAGAGTGCAGAGCGGCCCTTATGTAACCACTTTCCATTGCTAGTTTCACTGCTGTCTGACCTAGATTGCATCAGCCAAGGGAGGCAGAGGCAGAACAAGGGGATGTTAGCGGTGGCTCGTGTGTGTGTGTGTGTGTGTGTGTGTGTGTGTGTGAGGAGGAGGAGGAGGAGGAGGAGGGGTGAAATGAGGATGGTGGGAGAACGTTTCAATAAAGGGGCAGCCAAGCTGCGGCGCGATTGATTTTTCCTGATCAATACAGCCCCATTTACGAAATCCTATAAGCTGACAGAGCAGCAGCGGGGTGCAGTCCCTCTGACGTCTCCCGTACCCGAGCCTACAGCCCAAGGACGGCCAGCGAGCCGGCCGCCGGCCAACTTCTCCAGCTGTTGCTCTCTCTCTCTCTCTGTCTATCTATCGCTTTCTCTCTCTCAATTCCATCGCAAACAGGAAGGCCGCGCAGCAGAAGAGTGAGGATATTTGATAGGAGGAGGATGGAGGGGTTAGAGGAAGAATGCGTCGGTTTGTCTGCCCGAGTAACAGGGGGCCACCGCGATGGCGTCTCCGCACCGGCACCGACACTCGTGATAGTGTTTGACACTCGGCTCCCTCTGCGCATCCCGCTCCGACACCCCGGGCAGCACCTCCCGCGCTTATATCATCTCTGACATTGTCATCTATGACGGACTTAAACACACTGTGACTAAACTGCTGACACAGAGGGACACGTCATGTGGAAAATGAAAAGTAGCTGGCTGGACAGTTGGCCCCGACAGTTGGTTGGCAGTTGGTGGGGAAGGGAGGGAGGTTGGCAGCGACACCAGAGATGTGTGTTGATCAAGAAGGATGGTAACGGCTGCTTGGTGTTATTATTTCGTAAGTGTTTGTATCTGAGGGTTTTTTATGACTGACATCCTACAGCAAAATGTGAACGTGAAAATATAACTTGATTAAAATAAAACAAAACGCTTTTAAAGTCTTTTCCCCCCCATTACCTTGTGCTTGAACTACATGGTGGAAATAATTGCAGGGTAAATGACATTGCTGGAAAGGAAACTGGAAGACGTCTATGCAGACATATTTTTCTACCCTGCAGTTACGAGTTGTAGGTCATTTAATAGCACAGAAAAAATAGAACTGAACAAGACTAGGTCAATACCTAGTATATGGCTGGACTGTGTATGGTCAATGTGTGAAATTGTGGCCAAAAGCCTTGTCGCTGGAAGGCTTTTAATTTGAAACGGATACATTGACCAATGGGGAAACTCCGATGCTCAGCCAACCAATGGTGTAACTTCATCACTCAGTCAGTCAGTGAGTCAGTCAGTCAGTGACGGACATTTGTGTTTATAGGGCTGGCCCCGATGTTGCGGTCCAGCCAAAAAAAGACAGGATGAACTAAGAAACACGAGTAAACTATGTAAGGGAGATTTGAGGACTTGGGAAAAGGGTTGGCATTCCCCTTGTTGACTCAATATGAAATACATCTATCTTTGATTACATATAGATATTGTGTAAATTGTGGGGGGAAATGACAACTTATTTTTCATTTTCAAGAACCAGATTTGTTTTTAAGGTTCTTTAGTGATGTATTTAATACCAAAATGGGCAATGACGACACGTCCTGAGATATCATGTTTTGTACACTTGTGGAGTCCAGGCTTTGTTTGTCCCTCTGGATTTAGTATTAGGAGTGAATGGGTGGTTATGTTTGCAATTATCCAGCTTGTGCTGTATCCTGTCTGTTTTATATGTTACAGATGACGTTTTATGTTAAAAACGTGTATTCACCCATTCATACTTTTTTTTATTCCAGTGGAAAATAAAAGGTCCATCTGATTCTGATTCTATCTCAGCCCCACTTCCTTTTTTAGCACCAATCAAAAATAATTGTTTTAGCTCCGTTTCCTTATTTGGCACCAACCTGAGTCGCTCGGTTTGAACACTGCATGCACATTATGAATCATGACCGAGCGCATTACAACTTCCTCATTTTGCTCCAATCGGCAACGGTTTCTTAAATGTGCACCAGTTGCTCTGCGTGGATACTGACCGTCCGCGTCCACCTCGTTGATCATGTCCTGCAGCTCGGCCTCTGTGGGGTTCTGGCCCAGCGACCTCATGACGGTGCCCAGCTCTTTGGTGGTGATAGTGCCATCCCCATCCTTGTCGAATAGGGAGAAAGCCTCCTTGAACTCTGCGGGGGTGAGTGACAGGGCAGAGGTTAAATGATTGTAAACGCAGGATCGCCAAAATGGGTTAGGATAAGAGGATGGGGCGAGGTTGTCAAGGTGAATGTGTTTAGGTGATGTGGTTGTATGGGCTCTGGTGACTACATGGATGGTTGTCTAGAAGTGCCCCACGTGAGTATTTGAAAAGCCATTATTAGACTATGAACAAGACCCGGGTTTTAAACCTACTGAGCTCTAAAGCTACGGAGGAGTCTAATCTTACATGCTCATACAAGACCCGCAAGGTAGGAGATTGGAAGTTGAAGAACGGGTAAAAGGTTTCACTCCGATAACTTCGAGACGCGTGTTGGTTCTCTGTCGCTATCGACGGGCTTCTGAAGAGAGGGCCACTGAAGCCCGTCTGAGGTAAGCAATACTGAGGGTGCTGCAGGCAACACTGAGCATTAGCCCTGGAGCCTTAGCGCAAAAGCTAATTAGCCACATAGGGGGTTTGACTAAGGAGAAGCAGAACATCTTCCAGATTTAGAACAAAGCCCAGAACACTTCTCTTATTTATCAAGAATATCACAAGGTGCGGTTAAGTGGACTAGTGTGCTTGTGTGGATCGCTGTGGCAGCGTGGGTTTGAGGCTTGACTCGTGTTGTGTTGTAAAAAAGAAAAGAAAAAAAACGTCTTCCTCTTCATTTTGTGTGTATCTGCACTGTGACGTCTGGAACGGTAATGAACTACCCTGGGAGGCCGAATTCCAACTCTCCAGTATTCAGTTTCATCATGTTTTGAGAGAAGTGGTGTCAACGGTCGATGTGAGATGCCTCAATAACCTTTCTCATGTGACGACAAATCGGATCAAATCGAATCAAATCAAATCAAATCAAATCAAATAACACGGGAGCGAGGTTATCTTTCATCCTCCTCCCGAAAGTCTGTAAACACGTCGAGAAGGGACGCGAGGCCTTTAACGGGAGGGGAAGAAGGGAGAAATTCCTACCTGCGATCTGCTCCTCTGTTAGTTGGTCAGCCTGCGGTTGGAAAAAAGGAGGAGAGGATGGAGAACAAACAAACAAGTTACTCAACAGGCAATTATTCCAAATACCAAACAGTTTGGTTGTTACTTCCCACATGAGCCCCGCCCGCCGCCCGAACCAAACGTCTCAACACTGGGAGCAGTGTTCCCCGGCCCCTGCCAGCCTCGCTGCTTAAAGCCTGGGAACAGAGGCCCTTGTCTCTCCACCTGCGTTACCACGGCAGTACCTCTGATTCAATAAAACTTTAAAAAAAAAAAAAACTTTAAGTATGCGGAATGAATAGAACATCATTTTGCACGTGCCATGTTCTGTCGCGAACATAATTAGAGATATAAAACTGTGTTAAAACCTAAAAGCTTGCTGGCAGCCATTTTTATTCATCCGCTTTTACTGCCTCAAAATTGATAACGTTTGCTTAAAATCAATACCCTCCCTGCTTGAATCACACCCAAAGTATTTGTATGTACTTATATATTGTATTTTATGAGTAATGGGAACATTTGAAAGATTGTTTTTGTTTTCCTTTACCATACGCTAGCACGATAGCGAGCTCTATAAGGCAGCGCTTTAACATGAACCTTTCAGCCATTCGCCTGATAAATGGTGTACCGTGAATGACTTACAACACGCGTGTAGTAAAGGTAAACAGGGTCTACTGCTGTCTTAACAAGTGGTCTATTAATACGGTCGGCCTTGGGGGTACGGCAGTAAACAAAGGATAAAGAATTGTCTCCGGGCCGGGAGAAAATGTTTGAGGTTAGGGGTTGTTTCAGGACAACTCGGCGGGGGAAGTGTTCTGCACAGACCTACTGCTGCCGACCTACAGTGGAACGAGCCTGCTGGGTCTGTGTGTCTTGGTCGTTCTCCCAGCGTATATTCATTCCACTAGCTAGGCCCTGTAATGGCTCGGAGTGACTCACACAGACTTTACATGGCTTGGAACTACTGCCAGGCCTCTTATGCAGATGGATCGAGCCTTGTGAAGGAGTCACTGATTTCAAACAAACACCTTCGGCAGTAAAGTGTGAATATCAGGCTGGTGGTGCAAATGGCACCTCCCACAGGTACCTTGCCTTCCCCGTTCGGGAAAACAGAAGCTTATTATTATTATTAACAGACCGCTGACGTCATTCTGCCTGGCAGCAACACAGGAGCACACACAAACACACGTACACAGACGAACACGCATGAACAGGCGCCCACACACACTTAGACAGATGTATTTTAACATATACGCTGGGTGTGCACACAGATACACACACACACACACACATTTGCAGACACGTACTCTTGCCCGCACATGCACACGCACACACACACACGGAGTGCGGCCGCACGTGCACACACACGCGCGCACGCACACAATCCCCATTAATGGCATTCTTCCTCAACACCAATACTTTCCATCCCCATGTTTCCTGTGAACTAGTCAGAGCAGCCAGTTTTGCCCCAAAGCACATTCCTGCAGCCCATTGGTGTGTTTGTGTTTACTCAAGCAATCTGGCGTTCAGACACAGCCGAGCACTAACAAAGCCATACTTCTACCACAAGGCTGTGGATACCGTCACCTTGCTTACTCTCTGTGCGAAGGAGTACGGTTTCTATGCCTCAATTAATGAATTATGCGGTGGTGTGAAATATGTGTTTATTAAGCTGGCCTGTACAAAACAAATTTCCACTTGTGAACAATAGGGATTTCTATTCCATTCTAATGCAGCGCAAGACAGTAAATTTAATTTATTGCGTAACGACTAGATTCAGTTAGTGTGTACTTGTCAGACCGCCGCGTGACACGCTGCTAGATGCCCTTTAAGGTGGGCTCTTTGCGAAAAGGAACGACCGCCCCTCGCGGCTTGGGCGGTAGACGTGAGGGGGAGATCGATGGGCCCCAGCGAGCGTTCGCGGATAACTCCAGCGACCCTCGTACGCTTAGCTGACATGATTCAATAACCTGTACCGCTGCTTCTCTCTCTCGCCTCCCACCTTTTTTGTCTCTATTTCCATCTGTGAGTTTTTTTGCGAAATGTCAAGAGACAAAACGACTCTGGCTGGCTTTGATGGGCGATGGGGAGCGCTCGGGCAATGCTAACATTGCCCCGTCGTCTGCCCGACATTGTCTCGCTCTCTGCCTCTCTCTCTCCCTTGTCTTCTTCTGACGCTTTCTCTTCCTCGTCTTCCCGCACCCTTGCCCTCTTTCTCGCACCCTTGCGTAGTTTCTCGTGCGCTTCCGTTATCGCGTCTCTACCTGCCGTCCCTCGTTCACCTCGATTCCCTCTCTCGGCGGTCCTTCTGTGTCGTGGTGTTCTGTCTCTCTCTCTCTTGCTGTCTGTAAGAGGACTGGGTGTGGGGTTCTGTGACTCAGTGCTATGGAGCCTCTCCTGGCTCTGGCCCAGGCTGTCGGGCCTCGCTGTGCTGCAGCGCCACCAGGCCCACTACCTGCCCATCCCTTCCTCTGCTCCCCTTCCCTTCCCTCCTTCTTCCCCTGGTTCTGGGACCGCAGCCCATATCAACTCCTACTCCTCTGTGCCTTTTCCCTCCGGGTGTCGTTCCCCCTCTCTCTTTCTCTCTCTCTCTCTCTCTCCCTGACACACTGTGAAGAGGAAACTCCCTCTGATTCAGGATGCACGCTGTCCTATGGAGAGGGCTGTGCATTGCCAGGCTTCCAGCCTTTAACAACAGCTTGTTCAGGCATATAGGTGCGGGGATGCTGGCAGCAGCTCACTGGCATGAGTGGGTCAGCCACTCCCACTGTGGTCCAGGCAGCCAGCCGCAGCAGAGTGCTCCAAACAGGGCTGACGAAGGCAGCAGTTCACTAGGCTAGTTAGCTACCCCTGTATATCTTTTGCTTCCGACTCAATAATCGTGGGGATTAATTTGATTGGGGATGCAAAATGGTATAAAGCTAAAGCAAGCTACACATCTCTGTCCTCAAACAACCGCAACATTTTAGATTTAAGTGCCGTTCAGCTGCCGGTCTTTAATGATGAAACAGTTACTGAAGAAGCTATTCCATAATCAGCCATGCGAACAGTGCAAAACCAGCTGCCACTCTGACAGATGGGTGTGACACACAAACCCAGCCACAAACACACACACACACACACACACGCACGCATACACGCACGCATACACGCACACACACAGACACACAAAGAGTAAGTGTCACAAAGACAGACATACACACCCTTTCAATCGGGGCATTGAGCTCAACAGAGTGCTGAACGCCTCTTCTCTTTGAGCCTGAACAAAAGACAGAGGGGCCTTTGGGTTGGGTTGTGACTGGAGGGGAGGAGGGAGGGCATGAGGGGTGTAAACAACACCAGTCTTACTACAGCCTGCCATATGGCCTAGTGGTGGTGGGTGGCTGGCTGTACTCCTCCACACCATAGGGAGCACTTTACCTCTCGTAGACACTGGGAACATGGGACATGGCAAGGGGTGGCCGCCAAGCATATCAATTATTCAACACAGGGGATCGGATGTCCTCCGAGTTACTAAACATGCATCAGCAAACAAGGGCGTAACAGGAATAGGATAGGGCCTTAGTATGGTCGGACTACTTATTCGATACTTCCACCTCAATGGGGGAGGCTGTTTCCACTTCAGTGGGTGTATTGATACAGACAAGGGGCTTACGCCCGTGGAATTGAGTTTTCAGAGATGCTGATACGCAGGCTAACTCTGTAACAATTCCACTTTACAGTTCAATTACTGTGCTGCTTTGCAACGTGAAACTGCATCGCAGCTCGATACCATATATGGGATATTTGATCAGAGCAGAGGGGGAAAACAAGAGGTCTATGGCTTCTTGACTCCCTTGTGCCATTAATGATCCATCAAGGTTGATAATCAATGGATTAGCTTGAAGGCCTCTTTTCCACATCCAGATCATTTCCACTGGGTAACTTCTGCTTATGTGACGTAACCAGTGGAAAGGCTCTGTTTCATTAGCTAGTTGCAGATGTCTGCCAGAACTGGCTAGGGTGTGTGTGTGTGTGTGTGTGTGTGTGTGTGTGTGTCCAACATCTGGTGAAATTCGTTAGAGAGTATGGTAAAGTATGGTATAGTAACATGTTTTATTTCACAAGTCAATTAGTACTTGGCACATGAGAGTAAGGTATACAAAAGCAATATATAGGTTATAATGTATAATGGGTTCCTGTAATATTAATATCCAGAATATTTGGCAAGGGTGGAAAACCTCGACCAAACTTAACAGCTGTTGACGTTTTGTAGTAGCCAGAGTAACCAAGAAGCAAAGAGCTTCTTGAAAACTCATACTGGTATACAATTTGCATACCATTGAAAATTTGCAAGAGGCAACCAAATCAGACAGCATGTCATGAAGATAAACCTGCAGTACAGGCGGAACTGCGTCCGATATCGTTTTGCAAGGAGCGATATAGGCCAGACTATATAATGTAGCAATAACATTTGCAATTACAATATGGGCGGATTTCCGTTGCGGAACACTGACGATACAATGTGGTAAATTCCCACCATGGCACATCTCGGTTCAACACACAGCAAGATGGTGCGACATAGTCTTACAAAAAGGGAAACCTTCTGGCATGATGGAGCCTTTATCTGCCTTTGTTGTTACCGGCTCAAACATACTGAACATAAAGAATGGATGTCTTTCTAAGAGGTTGATTATAACATATTGGTCTGTCAGAAAACATGTCAGCATGCATGTAGGCTCTCCAACACGCCTGCGCTCCTAAGGCGGATTGTAAAACGTAGCCTGCCTTAATGCACTTATGGCTGCAGAATTATGTCGTAATAACCCAGAATATCTCGCTAGTTATCCCAATAACAGTAAATGTAGTCCAAGAATTATTTAAATCTCCACCAAGTAGCCACGAGCCAGCAACATGACCCGATATATCCATATTATAGCCAATAATACCGTAATAATTGCGCAGTTATAGATGAACACCGCTCCGTATTGAAGGCGGCATCGTCTCAGAAATAAATCCACTAAAGCCAAATAAAAGATCATCCATATTAGGGTTCACATTATCCCGTGCAATAGCTAAATAACAGTTAAAAAAAAAATAATACGCTTTTGCGGGCGTTTCTGTCCGCCCGGTGTAAACCAATACCTCGTAAAAAGGGATGAATGAAGAGCAAATAGAGGTAAAGAAATGAGGAAGCTGCACCGGATTTGTTCCTCGGCACCGCAGGTTTCTCTAGAAATTAAAAAACCCCATGCCCTAATTAAACAGAATGAATGGAAATACATACCATGTCCGACGGTGGTGTGCTTGCTGGTCTATGAACGCAGACTGGGAGTGATGGAGTTCCACTAGTGGGTTAGGAGCGAGTATATTGGCCGTGGCCAGAATGGGGATTGCCTATGTATCCCTCCGCCACACGCCACAGCACTGATCACTTCACTTCCTTATTTCAACTCAGGGCTTTTTGCAGCAACGCTGCTTCAGTCGGAGACATTGTTGCCAATCATTGTAGCGGATGTGTCTGAAATGCCTGCAGTGCACGTTGCGCAACTCCGAAACTGATACATAAGCAATATATGCCCCGTTTTCTGCGCCATACGCTGCACCGTTACCATGACTCTGCAACTAGGACCCGTTCTGTGGACTTTATTTGGTAGGCCTCTGGGAGCAATTATCCTAATTGCAGCTTCCATTAAAGGGCCAAATTAATCTTAAACCCAATCAATTAGTTTAGCAACATGATTTTAAAAAGTCCCCAATCAACATTAAAAGGGAAAAAAACCCGTGTTGGGCTGAATCATCCTCATTATTATCTGTAGTGTAGTAGAAGGTAGACCTTGTAGGTATACAGAGTATATACTTCTCTTTATCTAGGTATTTTGATAACATTCAAAAGATATAGAATAGGTGCAAGATGTTCATTAGTGTTCATTAGGCCAAATTATATCTTAAATGGTTTTACTTTGCAAGTTATGACTAATAAAAAGGACCACAAAAGAACTACATCTTAAAGAGAAATTAACATCACAAACATCTCCAAACCATGAGTAAGCTTAAAACTACAATAGTCAACCCAGATTATTTTATTTAAAGCCTTACAAATAAAAAAAAATAGCCTATATACTTATATTAGCCACATATTAGCCCTATAGATAGCCTAGAAATAAATTACAGACTACACCTTTAAAACGACAACAGCTAATTGGAGGATCTCATAACTTAATTTCTACGTTCTAACAATTGTTCTCACATGAAAACATTTAGTCTAGTGTGTGGAACATATTAACAGGCAACTGCCTTCTATCCATCTGGCCTTCTGGTTATTCCAGAATAGAGTTGGATTCGCCAAACACAGGGCACTAGTTTACAGCTGCGGAAGGATACTTCTAGTGTAAGACGCTGCCTGGTTGACACTGGAGAATTTGCTGTGCTGTTATGTGACAGCGTTTCTGATTGGCCGCTGCAGACCCGCAATATTATACTGCATGTATTGGCAGCAATTATTGGCTACGTGGGACCTGCATTGCACCAGGCAGTGGCACTTGATGGAAATATAATAAATATAAATATAAGAAATTTTAAGCCGAGACATCGTTAAGCATTGTTTTTCTGTTGTCTAGCTATTTATCTTACTGATAGACATCTGGTTGGCAGAGAGCAATGACAAATGCAAAGGTTTTTATTAGTGCAGGGTGGTTCGGTTGGAAGTGCGAGACTTGCCATTGGATGATGCGCAACGTATTAGAAACTCTAATATTAGAAACTATTAGAAACTCTTCTAGGTAGGCCTGAGCCATATTTATGAATTTAACGTGGTATGGCTGTGCTTATGTGATTTAAAAAGCTACATGTGCTTATTTATTTAGGTCATAAATTCTTTAAGAATACAAGACGAGGGACAACGCAAAATATGCAAAAGTGGATACAAGTGTTATATATAATAATAAACAGTATATTATCCACACACAAGTCCTGGAACCTGTTTTGACACTGAGGTGCGTCTGACAAAAGCACCACCTAGTGGACAGTGTGCAGAGCTGCACTTCAACTCAGGTTTCTCTGCACGTTTCAGTCAAGCAGAACATTAAAGTATTAAAAAATGATGAAGTCAAAAGAAAGACGCACAGACGCCCGCAGTGTGACGTGTTTTTTAATCTAATGTCCCACTAACTGTAGCGTGGTATCCTATACTGGAACACTATTTTAATTGAGTGGATTGCAGACAACTTTTAATAAGTAAATGTATTTAGAGAAAACGCCCATGTCACAGGTGCTGTGACATTCCAGGTGATGTCACAATGCTGTAACGTAATGAGTTTCACATTGAGGTATTAAAAGGTTTGTTTACGTGGATATTGTTTGTGGGTATTGAAGTTCAACAAAGTTGTATTTTGAATTGTGATTACTTGTGAAAATAGTGAAAAGCCTGTCTTCCATGTTTGAGTTGAAAGAAATCTGTCGATACACCTCATACTTAAAATAATTTCTAGACTGGCTTTAGCACAATTCAATTACTTACTTAATTACTGTAGGAATCTCTGCAATTCAGTTTGTGCCTGCAGATGTCTTCTCATCTGATTAAGATAATCTGTCGGGCTGATTTCAAATACATCATTTTAAATAACTTAAAAGAAATTAAGTTATTCCCC
>OMKK01007539.1:17463-29246 GCA_900302305.1 Polymixia japonica | reverse complement strand
GAGCACCTCCTTGTAATAGAATAGTAAACACACGACTCTGGAGATGCTCACTGTCACATTCCATGAGTTTACAAGGAAAGGTTCATGAATCAACTGAGCCTTATTCAAGAAGTGTATCAACCTTTAAACCAGGTTAAGTGTTCTGTGTGTGTGTGTGTGTGTGTGTGTCTGTGTGTGTGTGTGTGTGTGTATGCACATGGCATGTGTGGGCTGTGCTGCAGGGCTGGACAAAGAGATTACCAGCAGAAGGAGCCACATTGTAGGATCCTGCCAACTAATATCAGGCACAAAGGATGGAGGAGGAGGATGGTGGTAGTTCCATCTCTGTCTTTTCTGCTTATCACATGGGCAACACACACACACACACACACACACACACTCCTCTAACTTGATGCTAACTTGATGCTAACCTGTGCCGTACCTCTGTCATTAACCATTGTTCATGTGGGACACCACTGCACGAGCACACACACACACGCACGCACGCACACGCACGCACACACACGAAAACAGGGTCACAAAGGCGGCGTGCGCTGTGCGTGATGCTGACAGCTAGTGTCTCCTGCTGCAGCGGAGATGAATGGGTGGGCTGAAAACTGCCTTCATTCATAATGGAGCACAGCAACAAAGCTGCCTGGTCCCCGGGTGTCTTGAGGACTGAGGACTGCAGAAGAGGAGAAGGGAACGCATGGGCAGGCAGTAGGAGAGAACAGAGAGAGAGACTGCTAGCAAGGCCCAGACTGATACGCACCACAAAAAAAACGTCCTGCGCCTACAGATTCATTGCTCCCGGGGTGTTGCCCAAATAAAATTCAGAAGAGCGGAAAGAATGATGCCGTAATACCTCTGGTAATATTAGATAAACGGCAATGTAAAGCCGGGATGCCCCCTCAATGTCAGGACAAATCCTGCTGGGTTTATCAGCCTTTAAAAAGCCTGTGTGTCTTTGTATCCAACCCTGTTTTTCTTCCCAACTTTAACCGCCGAACAAGAGACAGTCAGACGCGGCAAAACAAGAATGACTAATAAGACAGGAATAGAGAGAGAGAGAGAGAGAGAGAGAGAGAGAGAGAGAGAGAGAGAGAGAGAGAAGAGACTGTGGTCATGAGGCTAGAGAGCCAGTACAAAGAGGGAGGAACCGGGAAGGCTTTCTTGGATGTGCCGACACACACACACCCACCTAAAGCCTCAGTGATAAAACGGATGATCAGCGGCGGAGCGCGGAGGCGTGGGCGCGAGGGGGAGGACGCAGAGCCACATGAGAGAAACAGAAAGAGGAGAGGAGAGCGAGCCAGCTCATCAGAGAGGAGAGAGGAGGGGAGGAGGGGCGAGGGGAGAAGATACTGTGTGCAGGGTGGGTGTGTGTGTGTGTGTACTTCTGAGTGTGGTGTGTTTATGCATATTAGTAGTGTACAAACAGCTTAAGCACTCATTCTTACTATCACTGATAGCCTCAAATAGCAAAAACCAAGACCACTGAATGGTACAGGGCTGTTTGAAAAGCCTAATTGCATAATTTACAATACTAGATCAGATTTGCCCAAGTCTTAAAAAACAGAACAGTCTTTACCAAGATTTGCTGCTTTTACAATGTGCTAAATAAGTAACATGGCCAAGAATTGTACTTAAAACTTTTTTTTGTTTTTGTACTGCCTAAATTTCACGTAACCAGCAAAAACTGGCTTTGGTGCACTTCTCCTGTATATGTGCACAGGTTTGTATCTGGGTGTAGGGCCCAGCTGCTTACAACAGCAAGCTTCCCCATGAGGGAACAGGGTGACAGCACAGTGACAGCACAGTTTGTCTCTGCAGGTGTATATCTGGATAAACAGAGCTATTCTTGCTTCTGCGCGATATAATGGAAAAACGGAATCTATGCAGTTAACAGCCTCGCTGTACTCTGGTCACGTAGTTATCGGACCAGGTCCTTTCTCCATTAACCCTGCTAAATTTAACCCCGTGACGAAGAGTCTAAAGTCTGGCATCATAACATCGCAGCTCACCTTACACTACGCGCTACATGACGAGCCTGTACTGTAATTCAAGTCAACCGCATCAATCTAACTTTTATGGGCCTGTCATTGTAACTGCTGTTGCTAGTGATGTTCTCTCCCCATTTAGACTATCATATTTTATTTTAATTGACGAAATATCTAAACACCCAATTTTGTAATTAACGGGAGTATGACTGTGAGGCAAAGCCTCATGGGTAGTTTAATAATGTAGAACTGGAGTGAAAAGGACCCGACAGCTGGCTGAGCACAATACTCTTACATTTATCCCAACGTTTGAATGAGAGCTGAAGTGTGTAGAGGGGTGCAACAGACCAATGGCCCAGTTTTTAAGAATGCCTTCCACTTTATACCTACTCAGAGAAATATTTTGCACTTTGAAAGAGCAGACGTGATTTCAAGTAAACTGAAGTGATGTCTGCGTAGGTAGGAGAAAAGAGGAGGCCGTGAGATGGATAACCTTCAATCCTCTGTTTAAAAAAAAAGACCTTTTCTCAGTGTATAGCGTTACCCAGGCAACACCAGCACCTGGCCAGCTCTTGGAGACTATGAAAAGGTCAGAGAACTTGTCGAGTCAACCTGTCACTCTCTCTACCCCTCTTCTTCCCCCGCCATACACACACACACACACAGACGGACAGGCGCATGGACGAACACGTGGATGGGTGCACGGATGGACACACACACACACACACAGTTTACATCCTTGATTCCAATGAGGAGCCTTCCTCACATCTGTGAAATTTACCTGGAGTCAGAAAACAACTCAAAAGATTCAGCCAGTGAGACTGAATTAACATTAGAAAGGCTGCCTAACTAACAACTGCCTGCCTAAGGCTGACAACACAAAGAGAGGCTGTGGAAATTTGCCATTTTCTGTCAAAACAAAGCGGAGGGGAGATTTACCCAATTTCCCCCTGTGTTCCTACAAGCTCTCTCCCTCTCATCTCTCCATCTCACTCCCTCTCGCTATCTCACCCTCCCCTCCAGTCCTGTACCCCTCCATTCTAATCCAGTTTGGGGCCTAGCAAGGATTTCTCAGGGGTTCCCAGGGTTGGTGAGGTTCCTACCAAGCTCAGGTACATGCAGCTACCCTGCTCTATTCCCTGAGGTTAAAAATAAAATTAAATAAATAAAAAAAAAACAGGCTAGGCTGGATGCCCGTTTAACCGGCTGACTGACTGGCAGGCCATAGGGGGTTGAACTCCACACTGGAAGTGTATAGAGGAAAAAGCGGATACTGGTGACAACCGGATAATTACGTGTTCTCCCCTGCATGTAACAGAGAAGCCATGGAGCTCTGCTGCAGACGGGTCACAGAGTGCCACAGAGAACTCGCAAGACAAATAACAGGGCAGGAGAGCAGAGCAGCAGCACACACAGTTATTCCATAGGCAGGGAGGGGCTCTGTGACGGTGGAAACACAGCTCTCTTTCATTCCGATTCCATTGGAACGGTGGACGACCCCGCCCGGCCTCAAATCAATACCCCGGAGACGTGGATCACGCACTGTTACCCACATTAGCAAAAGAGGGCAACAGCTGAAACTGAACCATTCAAATAATTCAAAATAGCTCTAACAAGCCAGACATGTGCCCCCTCCAATTTTTTTAATTCTAGTTTTAATTATTTTCAATTAGACTGAGGCGCGCGCACACACACACACACACACACACAGACACACAGACACGCGCTACTGGGTCATGAGCTTGAGTGTGACAGTCTGTTCATCTCATGTCAGCCTGGCTTCCTCTCTTATCGCCAAGCTTGCTCTATGAAAATGAGTCAAATCTATGTGCTTCTGTGCCTAAACAATAGTTTTTGCATGCATGCAGGGGCTGTTCTGTCCTTGTTCCATTTCTTCATGTATGTGTGTGTGTGTGTGTGTGTGTGTGTGTGTGTGTGAGTGAGTGTGTGTTTCTGTGGAGAGTGCGTGGTGCAGGAGCAGGCAGCTTGTTGTCGACTCTTCTGTGTTGTTTTGATAGCAAATAGAGATAGTGCTGCTGCTGTATGTGACAGAGTTAAATCTCTCAGGATTGTGACAGCTCTGACAGCTGCATCCAACCCAGACAGTACTGAGCGTGCTCCAAATCCCCCTTCCCAGATTGCCATGGCCACATTCCCCATAAAGTTAGATATGGCACGTAACCACACAGCACCGCACTAAGTCATTACCGTATTTTCACCTTCCACGGCTGCACTATGGCTCTCCGATCACACAGCCAATGCCCAATGAACACGGACTCCTGTCGCCATGGAAATGCATGTTTCAACAAAGTCTCTTTCTCCACTAACATCTCCTCCATCCTATTTATAGACCGGTGGAGGGCTAGCTAGCTGGTGAAGGATGAACAGCACTGTAGTAAGAATGGAAATCTCCGTTATCTCAACCTCCATAACCTCCTGTCTTTTCTCGCTCTCTGAAGAATTGTTCCTGTATTAAAGCCTTTGCTCAAGCTATCACACAAACAGATAACTAGCAATTCCCCCGGTCATAAGGGAGGGCATCTGAAAGACATCATACACTGTAACATGCATTTGAAATTTGGCCCCTAGGGTTGCTAGGGGTAGAAGGTTCATCCCCCAACCAGAAGGGGTTCGATCCCCTGTGTGGTCATACCTGTCAAATCCTTGAGCGAGACACTTAACCCCTACATGCTCAATGTTCCTCACTCATTGTAAGTCACTCTAGACAAAAGCGTCAGCTAAATGTAAATGTGATGTAAATGAAAAATACAAAACAGCAAACCACCATGAAATATTTTGCGTAACCTTAGCACAGTTCGTAACCTTAACACAGTTTGCCTGTGTGTATGTGTGTGGGCGCGTGTGTGTGCGTGTCAAGTCAGGTTAGTGCTAGGCCGGCAGGGTATGTCCATAGGCGTATCTGCATGCGGCCGGAGGTGTGAAGAAATGAGACGGCAGGTAGCAGGGTCATCGGTAACCTTCTCTGGCAGAAGGTTGCACTCCTTCTTGTCGGCCGTGCGCGGAATAAGGATGAGAAAACCACGGGCCCTCTCCAGGCCAACAGCTCCTCGCTCCATCTCTGTCACGGGAGGAGGGGGAGGGCGGAGGAGGGAAGCGCGCCTACACGTGACGTGTTCCCGCGGACACGCTAACACACAAAGATTAATGAATGAAGCAAGAGGCCTTTCTCATTTCTTTAACTCCCGTCCCTCTTTCTCACGCACACAAACACTTTTCACCTAACAGGTTCCTCTTTCGGAAACACCAACAGATACACAGAGAGGGATGGAGCAGCATACCATTAGCCCACAGCCTACAGCCACTCAGGAACACATTCTCAGCATGCTAAGTGAGCAAGAACAAAAAAATGACCTCCACCTTTGGTGCCTCTGCAACAATAGTCATAGTCTGAAAATGTTTTAAGAGCTCAAGGGAAGACTCCTCCTAATCGTGTTTCTCCGGCAGTGCTAATTAGCATTAGCCTATATGAATGTCATGCTTAATACAAGGGTGCAGTCTCACCATAAAGATAAGCTGCTACCAATGGCACGGCGCCAACTCAATGACTGGGAACAGCAATTATGGTTGTCAGCTTTCATTAACAAACGCACGCTCCTGATGACCACTAACGAGACCACAAGTCTCCGTCGTTTTAATCAAACAGAGCCATATCTGTTACACTGTTGTTGTTGTTAAATGCTCCCCCTTAAATGAAGGCCGCGATATCGCTTTAGTCAAGAGTCGAGTGCCCTTTTAATCCGAAGAACAAAAGAATTCCCCAATCTTCTGCGTCTGCCCGTCATGTCACAGACCTCATCAACAATGGATTATAGTTACATGAGCAATTTACTTAGCTGCCATGCTTCCTAGAGGTGCCTTTGAGCACAGAAAAGATTGTATCTCTCACACATCATTCCTCCTTTTCAGTCCTCATTGACTTTCACATAGCAGCACATAGAAAACCACAGTAAAAGGCTGGGCAAGGTATTGTATTTTTTTTTAGAACCTGCCACAATCACACAAAAGGTATGTTTTCTTAAAATTCGAGGAAAACTGGATTATTTTTATTCAATAAATATAACATTTGCACATAGCATAGCGACTATGTTATGGAAATTGGATTAGAGAACATTTAGCATGAAAGCTGAAACAGCAACAATATTAGAGTAAAAAACCGGCATCTGGTACACCGATATTTTGGCCACATCTCATAATCTTAACAGAGTTTGTACAAAAACTTAATAGGATTAACTGGTCAAACCCTCTAGCCCAGTGGTTATCAACTGATGGGTTGTGACTTTTCTGTGATTTTTTTTTTTTTTTAAATAATCTTTTTTTCCTGGTTTGTGACTTTTATTTTGAAATGCATCTCCGGCTACTACAGCCAACTTCCTGCAGTTCCGATGTTGCTGGTCTCACACATTTTCACAGACCCCAGATGCACACGCCCAGATACAACAACATTTTTCATAATTCAGCCTGAATTTGGTAGTGTTATTTTGTTCATTGGCTCCTGCATATGTAGGCTATATCAAAGTATTTGAATTATTATTTTTGCACTGTTGTTTTGTCTGCTATCACCCTCTACTTTGAGATTTGGCAAATTGATTAATGTAGATCAGCTTGCACATTGATTCATGTAGGTCTATGGATTCATAGCTCATTTGTTTGATAAATGTTATATCATTATTGCATTTACATCATATTTGCCGCACATTTTTCATGAATTATTTGTTTTCGTACTGCACATTACATTAGTTTACTTCCTTATGAGGAATAACTTTAATATTGGATTGTGACTTCATGTCCAAGGTAAAATTTGGATCCTGAAGCAAAATCAGTTGAGAAGCACTGGTCTACCCACGCAGGAATACAGCAGACCATTAAAATGACTAAGGATGGATGGACACACTGATGGTTTGAATGAGGCTCCAAAGTGCTGAGGCAGCTGAAAAAAGCCTTAGGTGGGTGTTCTTTACCCTCCCACCTGTTTAACCCCTCCCCTCCTCTCCTAATTGTATACATACACACACACATGACTGTAACAGAGCTAGCGGCCACGCACACCGCTTATTCCATGTGTGTCTCCGCTCATTGATCTTCTGTGCTGATATAGGAGTTAATTAAAAGAAACAGGGCCCACAGCACAAGCCCTCTGGTTCATTTAAAACCAGCAGTTAAGTAGTCAGAGAAGACGGGGTCCTTATCAACATGCAAATTGCAGTATGGGAGGGGCGGTTCACTCAAATAAACACAACAAAACACACATCCATACACACGTGCACGCGCACACAAACACAGAAAAGTGTTATATGCGTGAGACTGCAGTAAAATTAGTTGCTTGTCTGTCTGGTCCCAGTTAATCGTTACAATAAGTCCATGAGGCTTGAAGGCTTAAAGCACAAGCGCTGACAATTCAACACTGGCCACAGGTGTGTCTGCCTTTGTTTGTTTTCTCCATAGTGAATCCCCTGCGTCTAGCATGGCATTGCTAGGGTCCAGGTAATTACAGCACAAACAGACCAAGTGCCAGGTTGAACAGAGAGAGTTGCTCTCTGGGACTCACAAACTCCCCGGATGTGCTCAGCGCGTGATCAATCTCAGTTAAGATTCACTTCTTAACTTCTGGTTGTTTGCCGAGGTCGCCGCACCCATCAGCTACTTTTGGGTAGACAGACTGGTAATGTGCAGTGAAGAGAAGCAAGAGGGAAAAAAAAGACAGCTTGCGGATTGGATATGGGTTTTTGTCTAGTTAAAATTACGATGTAATTATGACTCGAGAGTCTTGGAACGCCTGGATAGGAAATAAAACGTGAGAGAAGACAGTTAAGCTTGTTTTATACTGACGTATCTCCTCATATTGTTTGTGGGTACAGGACATTGCAAGCTATCATACCTCAGAGTGGCTTTTTACTAGAGTATGTATAGCAGACTAATCAGACAGCTTATTGTTACTCTCAACAGTGGCGTTGCCGCTCCCACATTTTTAAAGATGGACAAAAAACCCATTTCAAACATCTACAGCATGTCAACCACACAGAGTAAAGAGGAACGTTGTGAGCGGATGCTAAGAAGGAACACCAAGCGGCAGCCTCCTTGACACCACACTACACTACACTAAGCCACCGTGGAAAAGTAAGTCACCCCAAGTCGACACATACGGCCACAATGACCTCAACACAAAGATGATGTCACAGCGTGCCACACATCCTGTTTAACCATGACCGGTAAAGCCCTCTTCTCCCCGGTAACCTTGCGCCAGTACGAAACACACACACACACAGTCAGAAAACGTGGATAATTCCTCCCAGCATGGCAGCCTGAGCAGTCCTCCAGATCACAGCATTCCGCTGGTTTGATCTGAGGTGACACTGGTCTGTGTCTTCGAATCACTAGGACAACACAGGTGTGATGAGCTTGAAAATGTCAAGCCCTCTGCCATTAACCCTGTGCGTTGATCCAGCACTGACAGAAGAACTAGGCTACTTATGAACAGGGGGCAATGAATTTGAGTGATTGGAGCACTAGCCCTGTTTAGATTTGTCGTAGCCCCTCTCAAGTAGTGAGCCTTGGTGAAATTTATCATTAGTTTTGGTTTTCTTTTCAGTGGCTTTTCACCATTGGTCTCTATAGCCTGTGTTAACTGAATTATACCTGGTTAAACTGTAACCTAATTCCTCGGTTTATGGCTGTGAGGGCCTTGTAATGTATGACCAAATTGTGTAACAGACTTTCAAAGGGTATTGTAACAACAAATGGTTAACTTAATTACAAAGTAATTAGAACTCAAATCAGTTGGCATTGCTTTTCAGTGCAACGACATTCAGTCGCATAAACAACAAACACTGTTAAACATTGGTGCTCCTTAAATTTTGAGGGTACTGTTCAAAGTTTGATGATGCTCTCTACCATTTTGAAGTTGGCAGCACCAGTGCTACCAAATAAAAAACGTACTCTAAAACCGTGGCTAGGCATTCTAACAAACAGTATTGCCATTCATTTAGCCTACAGCAGGTTAATCATTTTCTGATTAAAATCCCACAACAGTGGCTGTGTTATAGCGAGGCCAATGCAAGAACCTTTTTTATTCTACTGGCATAGCGATGTCTATGGAGGGAGTAGCAGCTCTACTCACCTTCTTCAAAGGCAGAGGTGAACCTTAGATGAGTCTCCTGACATCACAGAATCCCAACATCCCTTTCCACAGATTTCCTGCCATAACTAACAGTAAAGTAGGACTCTCTTCATACTAGGAATCAATTCCAATTATATGCAATCTCACTGCTGACACCTAAGCTCTTCTCAACCAGTTTAATCTCCCCTGCTGTCTGTCTTAATAGGCACAAAGCGATACTGCAATATAAGGATGGCGATCCTGTATTTTCCCGTATTCATTTTTGCATCCTTAAGAAAACGAAAGTGATAACGGCGGCAATATTTAACATGCGTAGATCGTAATTGTATGGGGCCGTGGCCTGGGTTTTGACCTGCCCATGACAATAACACACTGCCATGCAAATTTTCAGCCCAATCCGATCTGGGGTGTGGACGTGCATTAAAGACACAGACAGACAACTTCAACTTTATTATATAGATAAGATAATAATAACATATTGCTTTCAATTTAAAGGTACTATATACAATATTTTGAACATTAATATAGCAGCAAACAACTATTTGCTATGTAAAGATGTATGGCATCCTGAGCAGGGAATTAAGTCACACTCCCTCTGTGTGTGTTGTAATCCGAGCTTCTCTGTTGTTTGTTTTGGTAGCCGGCACGCCCATTTGTTTTGGTCTGAGATGCTGGTGCTCTTGTGTGACATCTAGTGGCTGAATACTGTATATAGCTCCTTTAATAAGGAGCACGGTGGGAGCAACAGGCAGGATGGACACAGAATACAGCTAAAGCATGGGGCTGATATGGAGAGCATGAAAGAATATATTTACATGCACATAATAACTAATTAAGGAGCTCCTCATGCAATAAGGAAAAAAGGCTTTGGCAATAATTCCATTGTTATGCAATCTTCACATGGCAATCATTGACTGAATATGCCCTAGTGACAGATAAAGGAAAGTGACAGATAAAGGAAATCATTGATATCTGCTAATTAACTGCAGTCATATCGTATCATCATATCGTTCCCATTGTATTTTTGTTGCTCCCTATGTAACTAGCTAGCTAGTTTGTAGCTAGCAGCTACAAAAATGTTTTAATTGCAGTATTATTACTCAGAATTTTACCTTAGTCAAGGCAACATAGCTAGGTCTAGAGGAGAGGCACACACAAAAGGATACTGGTAGACCTCAGTCAGGAAATGCTGAAACACGCAATGGCAGATTTTAGCACAGGTGACTTTCATGTAAAGAAAAACTGCCTTGCCCAATTTACTCTGCTGTTTTGGACCGCGCATCGCTGAAGATTTGTTTTGCCGTCACAATAATGAGCTCAATCCTGCGGACGACCTTCGGGTTCCAGCGACAGCCTCGACTGGCCACTTGGCAAAGGACACCTCAAGCCAGACATCCCAGAGATGAGAGGAGGTAACCGAGCATCGCTACATCCATCATCACATTACACATGTTGGCCTAGTTTAATGTCATTTTCAGAGATGATTGGAGATACACTAGGCCACACAACATGGAAAGCAGCTAATTAGGCTGTGCTGACAGCAGAGGTTCACCAGTCATTTACCACTTCAAGGGTGAAATCCCTTCCAGAGTACTAATGAGGACTTTGTCCGTTACAATAATCTTATACTCTATACTGATACAGCATCTCCATAATGAATAGTAGACAACAGAAGAATGTGGCCACAGTGTCAGTACAGCCCCTAAGCCTCTGCTGAGCTTAGGAGCAGAGAAGCTTTAAGATAATAACCATATACACAGACCAACGAAACACATGAGCAGCTGAACAGCCGCAGTGCCCGTGCATGCTAAACAGAGAACACTTGCCCCAGTAAATGTCTAACACTGAACGCAAACCTATTCACTTTCCAGTACTGCTCTTCTGCCTACGGGGCAAACAGCTGGTAAGCGTGAGGAAGGGTGCTGTACTATGAGCAGGTGGCATGGTATGATGGACTGAGAGGGAACACGGGAATTGGGAGGAAATGGCACAGGAGAGACAGGGACACGCACTAGCATATGGTTAGAGAAAGAGCAAAGGGTAACAGGGAAAAGAAACCAAGGACTTTCTCCAAATGGGCCATGCAGGAAGAGAAATGGCAGACAAGACAATATCTTGTTATATATATAATATCTTGTTATGTTCTTAGGACATGGGTAATGATGTTGATAAAATAAATGAAGCTGCTTCGCATTTTGTTGCATAACAGGTCTATTTGCAGTTTCGATTGGGCTTCAAATTTAATGCAATCAAACTACTAAAGAATTTAAAAGCTCAAATAGTTACCGAATGCCATATGATAGTGTGTCCTCTAACCACAATAAAGTGTAGTGAATCCCTTTTATAGCCCCTGAATATTGACACATGGTTATGCAACGTTTGCATGACAACACTATGATTATAATTAAAGCTGCTATGTGCAATATTCTTACTCTGCCAATAGCGAAGAGGAATTACAACAACAAGCCGTTACAGTTCAAAACAAACTTGACTTTTACCCTACCCTGCAGTACCTCTCCGTCACTCCTCTCCCTTGTCCATCAAAAACCTCACACGTGACAGGTGCCCAGATTCTTGGGAGGAGTATAGAGTCGAGCCAGGGATTGTAAAAATGTTTTTGTAAAATTGTAAAAAAAAAAAAAAAAAAAAAGGGAAAATAAAAAAAAAAA
>OMKK01007539.1:4116-16880 GCA_900302305.1 Polymixia japonica | reverse complement strand
GGGACTGCTGCATTACACTACCAACAACAACAATGGATTAAAATGCTATAGCAACATGGCCTCGCTTTTGGAATGCTGTATCCAATACAAACATAATTAGGGTCACATCCTTAAAGAAATGCAGTGTGCAGTAGGCACTGAAGCAAACCCGCAGGGCAAACACATTAAAGAAAAATGCAGTCATTCTGTATATAGAAATGGGCCTAGGATGAGTTGCCACTGTAGCCGAAAGGAGTAACATGCCTGCCTGGGAATACGAGATTGGTTGTAACTGCATGGGCTGTCTCGCCTCTATTTCCTATCCATCTCTCTACAGCCTGCAATCTAAAACTAATGAAAAGATTGAAGAAGTGGGCACTGGGCAGTGTTGTGGTGAACTCAGTTCAACTGCTAGAGGGGCTAGATAAGGTTTGATGAGGCTGGTATAACAGACAGTTAAAGCTCTCTTTTCAAAATGCATGTTATGATAGGACTAAGCTCAGCCAACTGTTGTACGATTGTTAAACAATCATACATTTCACTATTCAAGAGCGTAGTTTGTCCACTGGCTTTTCCAAATAGAATCAGATACTAGAAAATTGATTTTCACAGTAACAATGTTCCTATACTAGAAGAAAACCTGAGATGGAAGACACCATTATTTTGACGTTTTTGGATACATGTCCCAATTGTTTAATGCTTTTAAATTAGAAAACTGGTACAATACCAATCAATAAGACATATTGCTTTTCGATACTGAGTCATGGTACCAACTCAATATTGAAAATGTAAGCATGTAAAGAAGATAACAGGACAGCAGTAGGAACATGGCATAGACTATAGAGCAGATAGAATATCCTATTAACTAATCAATCATTTCCTGCAACTACCATGACTGACTGAAATTCTATCATATCACTTCACCTCATATAATCGACCCTGAAGCTATGAAACCCCCTAGCAAATCTCGGATCAATTTTCTCACCCACTGAAGAAAAACGTTCTAAATTGCAATTCATTCCCATTAACAGTGTTTCTGCATATTGACGGTAATCCTATATGAAGCAAAATATGAACAGCAATGCGGAATTGACCAGGGATTACCCAGATTCATCTACAGCAGAGGTACAAGACTTGGCATAATTAGATGCCGGGCCAAGTCATAAGCACTGATGCCATAAACAAACAGCCAGCCTGGTCTTTTTACAACACCATCAATTATCAGCCATGTCACCATACAGAAGAGAGGGCCACGCAGCTGTCAATCATCAGACTCAAAAGTAAACACTAGAATCATTAAATATTCTAGACCAGCCTAAATGAGAACCAATGTGACATTACATTCATCATGTAATGTCAAAATGCTTTGTCCTTGATACAATAACCCTTTTCCCCCGTCTCAATCAGACATGTAAATCAGGCTAGACTATTCAAACTCCAACGGCCCCCATGAGATCATAAGTGCAGTCAGAAACCAGTGTGACTGTAAGAAAGTGGATTGAATTAATCAGGCACCCTCTGACAGGTTTATCAATCATTCTACCATCTTATCACCTAGACTAGAGGAACAATGCAATACTCTTTCCCAAACAAACCGTCAGTCGGTCTCTTATCGCACTGATCCGGACAACTTCAGTTGAGTGTCCGTGATGGCAGCAGGGACAAATTAGTTTACTCCTACCCTGATCGGATTAAAAGACGACGGTAGGTCACAAGCCTCTGGCCCCAATAATTGCAAACACAAACTGCTCTCTTTTAATGAATATTTTAGCCTAAACGTAAGTAAATAAATAAAGGAGTGATATCAGTATAGTGATATCAGTCTATGGAATATTCAACATATCTGATGGTCATTTGTCTCAATGTTTGCCATCAAAGCCTACGTTTCAGATTTGTCATAAAAACATACCTCATGCTCATACCATACAAAAAAAAAGGCCACTTTCGGCATGTGATTTATAACCCTTTTTACAAGGGCCGTTTATTCACAATGACTCTACTCCCCTGCCACACTTCAAGACAGGAGCATTTTTATAGGACAGCTGAGTCAATACTGATCCAGTGCAGGTTAAAGTATGCCTCTGGAGTCCACAGTCTGCCCTGCATCCACAGGGAGTTGACCTATGATGACTACGCTCAGGTTATGGAAGCAGCCAGTCAAGAGGGTTAGCTTTCTGAGGGGAATGCTGTAGCTAAACATGTCTAGCTAATCACCAGCTACCAGCTCAACAGACCCCTAAGCGTACTCAACGGGGTTTTATAGCCACGTGTCCGCGAGGAGTTCTCATACTGTACTGTGTAACAAACGAATGCTGTCACAGGCCGGTCAGACCACTGTCACACACTGAAGGGCTTATTTTAGGAGCTGTGCCAACCATGCTTCGACGGGCAAAGACACACTGCAACAGGCTAATAAAAATATAACCTGAGCAGACCAAAGTAAAATGGAAACTTATTAGGGGAAACTCTGCTGATGCAACAAGCCCCAGTCTCTCTGTTAAAATCACTTAGAGTTTGAATAGGCCTTCTTGTTTGAGAAGAGAGAATAATATTATCTCTCCACAGGGGTAAATGCTTTCCAATGTAATAGTTTGCAGTGGGGGATAACGCCTGGGGCTAGTGCAGAGATGTGGACCAGCAAGTCTATTCTGACATCCACTTAACCTGCAGCCTCAGATTCACCTCGCTTCACAGTAAGGTGGTCCTCGCTTCATTTCATGACGCTTCTGGCACATGTGTAGAAGACAGAAACGAGAGAATGAGAGTGAAATGAGAGAGAGTGAAAGGAGTTCTAAATCACAGCAATACTGCCAGTCTTGTCCACAGAGTAGCAGGGGCAGTCCTGGGCTGCAATGACTTTACTTCCTCATTCTTACATATTCCACTCCATCCTGTGCCTTCACCTCCCTCATCAGGCAGCCACTGAAAAGGCTGTGTATTAGCCAAGGAGTGGGTCGGTGAGGCACAGACGTTGTATAATTATTGTACTGTAGAGAAGAAGCCTCGTAAACACATTCGCCTTCCTGATAGTGTGGAAACAAAATGCGCAATTGTGTTTTGTGAAGATATCTGCTCCTATTGTCACGGTGTTTTTGTTTGGCCCTGTATCAGCTTGTACGAAGCCAGGAAACCCAGGAGCTCCCAACTGAATGGGGAAACACCCGCTGGGGGATGGGGGTGGAGGAAAGGCAAGCTGGCTAGAGAGTCTGACATCATCAAAGTGTGGGGTCCCATGTTCCTGTGAAGTGTGTGTGTGTGTCACTGACTGTAGTTCTCCTCTCTAGCTATAGGGAGACACGATTTCTGTGCTCACAAGCCAGAGTTTCTGCTGCAACACCATGCACACAGACACTGCGGTTTACACACAATGTAGAAACTGAGATGAGGGGAACCATCGGTCATTGAATGTCAACTAAACCAAATGCTGCTCAGGCCGGATATTATTAAAGGCAACAGTATATAGATAGCAACACATAAAAGCATATTTTGTCCCCGTGTGCCAATCCATCCCCGGCCGTCGGTAATGAACCAGCCCCAATATCCATTGCAGCTGTTAGCTCTTGAGACAATTCTAAAAAAAAATTGTTAACATCCAAGGTATTACAATTCAACGCGATCGCGAGTAAAAACCACACAATTAGCACTGGTGGGGGAAAAAAACACGTCTTCAAAGTTGAAGGGCACAATGGAAAACATCGATATCGAGCATATCTGAAGAAGGGAGGCTGAAGGCTGGTTACAGTAAACGGCGGGGCAGCGCTAGCGGGATGTTCTTGGGCTTCCTGCAGGCGCTCCTAAAAAAAAACTGCATTGCTACTGTCAAAGATTTTAGTGGGCGCATTACGATCGCTATGAATTAAAATAGCCTGGGTCGGGTTGATTATCCCTGAATATCCCTTTTGTCTTATCTAACTGTAAAGCGCAACCCGAAGAAAGACGCGAATCGAAAATCTTCGGGCTAGTTAAGCTATTACTTCCTTAGCCAGCCCCCGTACAGCCCCACCGCTGCTGTCCGTCCTGCCCGGGTCCTTCGCCTCTTTTACACACCGAGGTCCTGGGACTTACCGGTCTTATGTGCTGATGGTGTCGCTGTGAAGAGACAACAAGTGCAGGGAGGCTACTCGCCACCGTTCCGCCGCTCCGGGACAAGAGGAGTACTGATCTGCACACTTTCGCAGCCATCTCTGTAATGAAACCTCGCTGACAAAGCGAATGCTGCGGGCGGACCGAAGACAGACCAAAGGGGGGAAAAGGGGAGGGTGGTGGGCGGGTTGCGGGGCTGGACTACGACTCCGTACACATGCCCGGCGCTGCACCAGAATTCAAAATTAAGCCACTTAACGACGGATAATTCCTAAACCATACGCGCAGTTGCATTTTCGCAAAACCGGGGACACGCATATCACATTAACATCCCCTCACTCCGCCAAACTGTTGGGAGGTGTACGGTTTGATAAAAGCCGCAGGCAGATACGGAGAGGCGATCACGCTGACCATTCAAGATTAAGCAAAAATAAAAGGCAAATGGGTAAATGGGATCTTCTTCGGCCGCTCCGTAGTACAACAGAAGTGGCATGGTGGTGCAGATTGCCCTGATCCTGAGGAGGCCTCTAAAATACTTTCACCTCAGCGGAAAACTCTATGAAGTAAAGTCAATTAATAGTTGAAGCTCATTAAGTTATCATTGTGTTATCTGGCGTATTAACATAATCATTTACGTTATTATTAAAGGTGCTATCTGTAAGATCGGCACTCTAGCGTTAGTGAAATGAACTACACAAACAAACAAGAAGCACGGTGCTTTCCCTTGTGCAGGCTGAGGGTAGAACTTGACAGGCTGTCAAAGCAAAAACAGGGAAACGGCCTACTGAGGCACAGTCAAAACAGAGACAGAGGGGAAGCTTTCAGACAATCGTCATTATACTATATCTGACTGCATTGTGGTAATGTGGAAGTGGTAACTTTTACCACAGATAGCACAGATATTGTAGTCAAAGCTATATCTCCCTTTTTTGAGGCATTTTGAGGATTTCACAACTTAAACTAATTATCATTGATATCATAGAGGGTGGAAGGGTCACTGTTTTCTCAACTCACTTTAGCAGTATCTAAGCACCTGCTTAACCACCTCTACATCCCAATTTGTCCCACTTATAGTATTGAGCAAACTTTCACATAGAATATTTCCAATTGCCTTGAAACTGACATTTAATTAATCTTGTCTATCTGTCTCTGTGTTAGGCTACATCTTGGCACAGTTGCTGCCATTGCCCTGCTGCCTATTCCATTATGTTATAACTGTACCTATTATTAGTTTGTCCTCCAGTCACTCCTGTGGCTGTCAGTGAAGAATACAAGAACAAATCTAATTTCATTGATCTGACTTTGAAACGTTGCATGCTACCTTCTATAATGTGCAGGCATTACAGAGCTGTTGCCCCAGAATGATAGGAAATAACTGAGCAGCAGTCAAGAACAATAATCAAACTAAATCAAATTTCACAAATGCAAAGTAATGGGAATGAAAATGTATCCTTTAGTCAATGATTGTTGAGGAGCCGCCCCCCAGTGGAATGTAAC
Organism: Polymixia japonica; assembly: GCA_900302305.1. Taxonomy (NCBI): domain Eukaryota; kingdom Metazoa; phylum Chordata; class Actinopteri; order Polymixiiformes; family Polymixiidae; genus Polymixia; species Polymixia japonica. Next base: position 11,321 of record OMKK01007539.1, on the reverse strand, counting down.
CTTAACCTGTTCTCCTTTACAGTTGGCCAAACCTTTAACATGGCCCTGGGTGCCACACCTGGACAGGGGTGAAAGAGGTTATATTTTCCTGCAGTGACAGTCTAATTTTTATAAACTTATTTTTCTAGCATTCAGTGATTCAATTTGTATAATAACATTGCCTCAATTTAAGATAATCAGAGATAGAAAATATAAGTTGTTATGTTGTTTTCTGTGCATGTGTTATGCATGATTGTGAAATATGGTAGTCTGTATTGTTGGTGATAGGCTTCATATGGCCTGGTATTGCCATGCCCCTGAACTGTTGCCCCCTCCCTGTGCTTCCCCAGGTGCAGTGCACCACATTGTGTGGGCGATGTAATTTAAATGCAAATTCTCAGGCATGGACAAGGACCTGATCAAGGCCTCTAGGCTGCATTGATTTACAGAGTGAATCGTGTTGTGGTGCCTGGGAGAGTCCTGTGCCAAATACAGTCTCATATAAACCTACCTTTACTGTACAGCTGCAATCTTGGAATCCATCGGCTAATCGGTCTGATGGCGATTTAGCCTCTGGGCACAACGGCCAATATTTCAGGGGTTCCGGTGTAGCCAGCGGATATTGGGATAATGGATAACGGATATCCGGGCCAAGACTTTTAATTACATTAAAAAGCTAATAGAAAGCTAGAAAAATAAAAAAGTTAAAATGTTGTCAGATGATAGCATTCCTCCTCCTTTGCTCTCCACACGGACTGTTTACCTGCATGCAACCAAAGCCCACTCAAATGTGATTGGTCAATACTACTCGGACTACAAATGGATTACAAACGGAAACCAGAACGCTTCCGATACCAAAATCTTGTCCTGTTGCCTACAAATTCTGCATTCATATGCAGATATCTGTTTATAGAGATTAGTAACTGTGTGACTGTGACATAACAACATGCACACTAATGTGTCAACTGTGGATTCAGTAGAATGGCAAATAACTTCAGTTCTTGGCTTTCATTTTCATGTCATTTCAGTAACGTGAGATGTTGCATGATTTGTCTGTGTATTGTATGTCATTAACAGCATAACATCAGCTAATTCAGGTCCCATGACTGAGTTATAAAAAGACAGCTTACTAACACCTGTTTGTTGAGTAAGACACCACATGGTTGGTGTGTGAGTTTGAGGAGGCCTGAATGTGTCCATAAGCTATTTATATATATACTTTTGGGGGTATGCTATCTACATACAATCAAAACACTGATGAATAAACATACATATATAATTCTGATTGCTGTGCTTATATGTGTGTGTGGGTGTGTGTGTGTAATAACAGAACCATTGAAATGTCTATCAGCACCTGATGAATGAGCCCCTCCCAAGGTTCCACAGAACTGTCCACACCCAAAGTGTGTATGTTAGGTTTATAACTTCTACTATATGACACACGATACTGTTATCAGGTAATATGCATTGTGTACATGGAGGTAATGAGGCAGAATAGACTACCTTTCTTAATTGCTCGCACGCACGCACACACACACACACACACACACACACACACAGCAACATCACCTTTGAAACTGGAGCCTGCTGTTGTCTCTAAACACACTTTGTCAGTCATCAGTCCAGTGCAGGTCTTCACCTGAGCCATGTTTTATTATTATACATAGGTACAGACCATGGATCGAATTTCACTATAGCTTGTATTCTGCTATGCAGTTGTGGTTTGACTTGTCCTGGGTATGTATAGGCTACATACATGCTGTAAAACCAGCAGTCTAGCATCTAGCATATCCCCTATGGATTTACAAGTGTTTTCTTAATGTAGCACTCAAGAGTGAGGTTCCCTCACTTGAAACTAAACAAAACCCAGATAGTGCATAGAAGTAGCAGCATAGTGGTTACTATGTACTACTAACAGTTAAGCTGAGGAGGCACTTCCACAGACTTGCCTTATCTCGTATTCTACCTTTACAATGTCACAATAGTTGGATGGCAGTAAGTAGTATAAAATGCTGTTCTATAAATTTCATAACTCTCAACAGTCAAGGATGGAAAATGTTTGACATTACAACACAGAGGAATACAGGGTAAACAGTTTCACTACATGCTCCAGTTTAGTCCTGACTTGAGTCTGGCTAATGACCAGCACTTGAGTCAGAGCAGTGGAAACTTGAGCAGGAGTAAGACACATTATTAGCTTTTAGGCTTTACACAAATGTTAGCTGATCCCCAAGTCTTAAGGTCTCATAAGGCCAGGTTATACTGTACCCTATACCATAACTGCATGACTTCCGCTGACATGGTGACAGAGTTAAGAACACTCTTTAGCAGTCGTTAACTTTTCATGTGTTTGGTGTTTATGTTTGTACTTGCTATGGACTGACTTCTGGAAAGAAGACTTGGAAGTTTTGTAGGTGCTGGCCTTGAGCAAGGCAGTTAACCCCAACCAGCCACAGCAGTCATTACTTTGCAGCTGTACTTTTACCAGGTGCCATGTGTGTACTTCAGCATTTGTATTGCAAATGTAAATTTAGTAACCTGTCAGCAAAACTGTAATCTCCTAATGGTCTGTCCTTTGGGCAATAAAGACTGTATTGATTGGCATTGTATTATTTATGTTTATCAGAGTAATGCAAGAGAGAAAGAGTTTGTGAATTAGATAAATGGCTTTGAATTACAGCAATATGCATAGCCACTGTGGACATCTAGGTCGTGGCAAGGGTGTTACTGTTGCAAAGCTATTGAAATGATGAATTTGACAATAACATAGCACAGGGCTCTCGTGACAAATTGATCACATTAATGAGCTACCCACTGGAGGGCTTTGGATACAGTTAAAAAGGCTCCCTTATTAAATAGGAAGACAGGAGAATGAAAAAAACAAAGGGGGAGAGAGAGAGAGAAAGAGAGAGAGAGAGAGAGAGAGAGAGAGAATCCTTTATAGACGGCTTGAGCATAGAATGGTGGCCAAAGATATTAAGATAGATAACAAAATGTGTAATAGAAGATGTTAATTGCAGTGTAATATTTAATATAACCAGTGATGTATGGTAAATAAAAAGGTGGGTAAATTATGACCTGCAGTCGGTAATCACCATAAGTCAACCAACCACCAATATAAACAAAAAATAATTATATTTCCAGAAAATCATTAATTTATGTCTTTTCCCTTAAATTATCCTATTTAGCTTACATCAGTTTGATACTAATTTGATTACTTTGATGTGTATAATGAATTTATTCAATGAAGATTTGTGTCACCATAAAAAAGTGGGTAAACTCTGTTGTGCAAATGAAAAGGTGGGTAAACTGAGTTTAGATGGGTTTACCCTCCACTGCACCTGAATATAACATGGCTGATCTATCAAATGACCTACCATACCATAGCCTCACTGGAGCTGGAGTACGGACCATAAACAGAAAACAAGCACAGAGAAAATAATCAAAGAAAACTGTTAATGCTCTCTGATCTCAGTGGCATAGGGTTAATTTGTTATTGTAATACAGTAGTTCTATTGATTGAGACAAATGGAGTGCGAGTTCTGATCTTACTTGCCTCTTAGGTCAGGACAATGTTCCATTTATAAATGCATTAAATCATATGGTATATATATATATATATCATGAATCCTTGGAGGAGAAACATTTTTTTTTAATTCTTATTCATTTATAGACCATAAACTCGTGTAAAACCATTAAAACCCCTTGTGTCTTGCATCACAACCAACAAAGTGTCCCTAAAAAGAGATGCCTTTATAAAGCAGAGTACAGATATTAAACAGACAAGTTTGTTCAAATCCCTTCTCACAACTCAGAAGAAGGAAAGCCTCCACACCTGGTTGGTGTTACCAGGGGCTGTTGTAACAAACAATACAAACTGCATGCTATGCTCTGTACATAGACTAGCAGAGAGTCCAGGCCTACTATGATCAAAGTATATGCATGGCTAGTTTTGATATGCCTCCTCGTGCCTTTTAGACTGCAGAAATGTGCATGCACTGATTTGCTTGCATGCATGTGTTCATTAATTACCTCACCCTGTCTTGTGTCTCCAGTCCATTCACTTGGTATGCAACAAAGGGGTGAGTATTATTATCAGTGTTTTGTGTAACCAATAGAAAACATAATTCACTATAGCAACTGGGGAACGTTGTCATACCAAGGACACTAAATAGATAATTGTCAGACCAGATACCCAATAAGGGAAAACATTGTTCTGGGGACTGCATCTGGAAGGTCTTTTCTAAGATATGATGTACAATACTGCATAGTTGCTAAATATATTGGGGGAAGGGATGAGAGTGGAGAGATTCAAATCTTTGGTAAAAATATCCTTTCTATCCATCTAATCTATGATTGTAATATCCATTCTAATACATCCCTTCAATGTTCAAACTTGATTGTGCAAAGAAACTATTCTACTTTTGTTGGGGAGTCCTAAGGCCTCCTTAAGGAGGATCCCTGGACTGCACTTTCACAACCACTGCTGTGTTGCATTTCTTTCTTCATCCATCTCTGTTCTCAAGCATCATGCACAAATTGATCTGTATTTTCATTGGATGTGACAAGTCCTTGTGACCTGCAGTCATCTACTATATAACACACCATCTCAGTCAGTTGGTAGCTCTCTCCAGCTCTTCCTTATACATTATTCAGGTCTGGGAAATATGTATGCACGAATCAGAAATTAGCATGCTGCAAAGAAGCAAATAATTTTGCTCACATACATTTCTGCCGAGGCATGTGCGACATCTTAGTTCTGTGTGTGTGTGTGTGTGTGTGTGTCTGTCTGTCTGTCTGACAGATAATGCTGGACAGAAGCACTTTAACCAGGAGTCGTTTCACATATAGTTGTTCAAATGTTTGACACTTGTAAAACAATTTGGATGTATTTGCCATTGAGTTGAAAATTATTCCACACAGGTAGGAGCCAGTCTCTGTGCCCACTGCATTGGGCGGAGTGCTGAGATGCTGCCCCGCCCCCCAACCCTGTAGTCGGTGCGCATAGGAGGGGGCGTGCGCAGGGGCGGGGTTTCTCGTGTGGACACGGAACTGGTGTTTTGGAAAGCGAGAAGGGGAAAACGGATTTGGAAACGTCGAAGAAATTCTAGTTTCGGACCGACTGGCTTTGTTTTGAGACGAATGTGAGTAACTAAGACACTTCATAGCCAAGACAGCTTTCTAGCGAAGCACTGTCGCGACTGAAATGGGAGCTAACAGTTAACTAACACGTAGCTTGCTGGCTAGCTAACGCTAGCTGTCCTACTGTGTATCTGACATTACTGCTATGCTAGCCGTGCAGACAATCAGAAGCAGCTGAATGCGTTTGCAGATAACGAGTGTATGTTTTGGACTCACGTTGAATACAGCAACTTATCCTACTTAGTGTATAATGCAATTTTGCAGCAGGCATTTAACAACAGGGTTGATTTGACCATTTGCTGCAGATGATAGAGTTAAAAGCATTGGGTCCTTGTGCTTTAATGGCAAAAGATTTAATTGTCATCGGTGGTGAATGTAAACATTGTTGTTTTGAGCATTGTAACGTCGGCCAGCCAACGATTAAAGAAGTTTGTGTGCTTAACTGTTCATGGACCAAGCTGCTCTGCCAGCTCAACTTTAATTACCTGTTATGATTACCTGTTTATGCTACCTTCACTGAGGTAGTGCATCAGTCAAACCAAAATTTAACCAGCTCAATACTGTCTACCATCTTAAAATCTAAATTTGTATAAGCTGGATTTCCCAACAATTCAGCTATTCAAACAATCTGTTATTATAACCAAGCATTTGTAAATTACAGAACATGTGAGATGAAGCCAGATCTGTAGAAAAATCAGGTTAAAAACTGTTAAAGCTAACACAAAACATTACAAATTTTGAAAGTTTCCAATCAGTTGAGAGAGCAATGTTCAATGCACTCGGCTCTGAAGACATCATTGCCTCCTCTCTGTTTATATTTTCAGTTTTGAGGCAGAAAACATTCCTGAGCAACAGAAGAAGCATTCAAAACATCTTGTAACTGGAAAGGCTTATATTATACCTTTTGGAGAAGAAATTATGAACTAGTCTGAACTAAGAACACAAAACGAATCAGTGTCCCAGACTGATGAGATGTTGCCACTCTCTCCCTGTTCATCCTTTTTAGAGGGGACTACCAAAGTAAGATTTTCATTGTGCGGTGCAACTGTCTGTTTTACTGTGCACATGACAAATAAATATCTTGAATCTTGAATCTTTTAGTTTTGAGGATGGAAACATTCCAAGTTGTCTTGGACACAGCTTTAGAACTCAGGTGCCTCCCATGTGGGTATCTAAACAGCAACCTGTCAGCTGAAGGGAATTGTACTTGGCAATGGGAGATATTTTGTTATTAGGTCTCAGATTGGGCTACTGCATGCCTCTCCTTTTACTTAAAAACTTTCACTTAAAAATAATAAAGAATAACATGAGAGGGAGACATTGAGACAAGCCATGTTTATTGTCTTATCTAGCACGATAAAACAGGCCCCTGAAGCCCATTAAAATTATTATAGGACCCCCTGGTATAGGCTTTATGTAGGTATTTTCAATCATATGTAAAAGTCTGTTGAATGTCTACTTCTCACCCCACTAAAGTCAAGTTGATATAGACTACTGAGGAAAAAATCCCACTCGTTTTGACCCTTTCCATTTGCATGTTTAATTTTGAGCTTTTTTCCCAGATTCTACATAGGATTCTAATGGTTTCCTGCCATTTCAACAAACTTCACTAAGCCTAGGCCTGTGGAAAGCCTGTACTTCTGCAATGGTCACTTTTTTGAATGTAAAGGATTCAAAAGGGGTTGTTCTCCTCTGAAGGTCAGATAAGTAGCATGGGTTAGGCTACTTACCTCATATATATGTGCAATTATAAGTGGCAGTAATAACTATTGAGAGTTGTGGGGTGTAAACATTTTCATAGAAGATAACTTTTTTAGATTCCCAGAGTCCCTGGTCTGATAGAAAAAGTTCTTACAGGCTGATGAAGAGGAAGAGAGCCTTGTGTGCTCCAGCTGTACAAAATCAAATTTCTCTAAAAATGCAATTGGGACTTTCCAAGATTAAGTACAAAACTCACTTTGAAAATGATTAATTTCCACGCTGTAGACAGTGCCCAGATGGGCTTCATTCACATTAACCTTAATGGGTCGATCTCAGCTGGCTGCTCAGAGTAAACAAAAACATATCTGTTTATTGTCTGCCCC
>OMKK01007504.1:15823-31936 GCA_900302305.1 Polymixia japonica | reverse complement strand
CCACCCACCACCCCCCCCTCCCCATCCAAAAAACAAAACAAAAACAAAAAACCCAATGCGGGTATGCTGGGTTTGTAAACAAGTAAAGAGGGATGAGCGGGTATGGTAGCTGGTCAAAGAGGAGGAAGGGAGGCTAAATGGTACCCTGTAAACATAACATGAATGGTATACTTTGGGATGGGTGGTTACTGAGGAGCGTAGGAGCCATTGTAGTTCTGTGACAGAGCCGGGCAGCAGGGGATGTCTTAGCTCAGCTGCGGGTTTGGCTAGTCTGGTCTGAAGATGGGGATCTTGGGTAGGAACTCTATTAGGATAACCTGGAGGTGAAAAGACAGATGGTCATTAGTGTTAAATGGGCATGCTGTGAAGTCATCCCTCTGGCGTGTACAAAGCATAATGCAAGCAGAATTTTTTTTTTTAAATTCGACATTATTGAAACATGTCTCTAGTAGAGCCCTGCACTGGCCATTTACACATTGTGTGCACATAATGACATTTAGTGTGAATGAATCTTTTTTTTTTTTCTTTAACGCAGCCAATGCAGGACTCCGTGCTCTAGCACGAGTGGCAGGAGGTTACAAGCAGTAATTAGAAAGACAAGTCTGTAACGGACAGTATTTTTCTAATTAGGATATCTTGAGCATATTATACACTTGCGTTGAGGAAATCATTTCGAAGTTCCCTGCAGATATAAGTGTGTGAATAGGGACAGGATTAGAGGGGTGTGAGTATTTTGTCTGAAAGATACTTACGTATTCCATCATGTTGTTGGTTTCACACTTCCTTTTGCTCAGTCTCCAATGCAAACACAACTGAGACAGAGAGAGTAATAACAATCAGCAAACCATTCTATGTTCTGTATGCTCGCTCACTCGCACGCACACAGATTCTTATCTTGTCTACTCACCTTGTGGTAGAGTCTGCTGTTTTCCCACTCCAGTAGCTTCTCTATGGATCTCCTTGTCTGTAGGGTGAAACAGTACCAAGCGCGTCAGATAATACTCCCTTTACCAGTTTTGCAGTGATGCCATCGCAAAGTTGGAAAATTGTCTGTATGGCGTGTTGAAGCATTGGGATGCGTGCGCAATACCCCTTTCACACACAAACCCCCGGGTTTTACGTGGGATATTGAACACGGGTTCAACTCGCATTGGACCCATTCAAGCCACACTATAGTCACGGGTAAGCTGCGGGTCGTTGCCCTTCACACCAGACCCTTTATATTAGCGCGGCTCCGATCGTAACCAACGAGGTTCCTTGATTGAAACGCGTGTCGAGTAACCCGTGTTCCCCCTTTCATACCGAAGCCGAGCCGCGTCCAAGCCGCATAAAACCCAGGTCGTGGACCTGGGCCAAATAACCCGCGTCGACCCATTCACACCAACAACAGGCAAGGGTTTACCGGGTCGATGCTTTGGTGTGAAAAGGGGTATAAGAGAGAGCAACACAGAAAGAGAGCAACAAAGAGAGAGAGCTAAAGTGCTGACGAAATTGTGGGCGTCTTACCCTCTTGCTGAGGCAGATGACAGGCCACAGGCTGAAGCCCAATGTGCAGCAGCAGCAGAGGCAGCCGCACAGCAGCCAGCGCACATTCACCGGTAGTGTCTTCCTAAGGCAGCCGTTCACACGGTTGATACTAGCCTTGAACTCCTCTGGCGCCACCTAATTAAGGACATGAATAGCAGTGCAATCAAAATATGTGCATGCATGGAAACACACACTCAGCAAATAACGTTTTTATTTATTTATTTAATACTATTTGATGTGCCAAGAAGAAATGTGTGAATACTTTGTGTTGCATTCTTTTCTACATCCTTCATGCTGCCACCAAGGTTTTATCTCAATGTGTTTCGTATAAATCAACAAAATAGTACATGAACAATTCTGGAAAGTGTTTGCAGAGGCCAATCTCTTTTTCACTGGGTCTGTTGGTGAGGTTCAGAAACCTTGCAAGCACCACCCTGGTACACGAAGGTCCAAAATGAAGCTTTTTGTAGCCAAACCTACCCTATCACAACTTAGTCAATCGAGGTCTGACTAAACCCTCTAACAAGCTCAAATTCTATAGAGATTACGGTTAAAATATAATTTCAGAAAACTTAAGCTATGACAACCAAATTGCTTAGTAACCAGGGATGGATCATTGGGGCTGTAAAGCCGGTTAGAATGCGACCTTCTGGTGACGCACATGGGACAGCTTGGTTTTCCCACCGTTCCATTCCGCAACAACGTGTTGACAAAGGTAAAACAGGGCGCTCACCTTTCCTGTAAGTGCCGAGGGAAATTCCGACTCAAACTTGTTACTGAGTCCAAACCTGTGGGCGTGGGGGAACAAAACGACAACATTTCAAATTAGCAAACGTTGACCTCTATTTAAAATAAAAGTCTCCGCGACGAGAACGTTCTCCCCTTTAAAAACAGCGTCACGAACCGGGGCTACTTGAACAGACGACACAGTTAAGCCAGTTAGCATCACGTCTGGTGTTAGCTAAAAACATCACGTATACGATCCCAGGTTAAGTCTTTTAATAGAGTAGGGGGGCAACTGTTTTATCTGGACCTTAACAAACTTTATTTCACAATAACACACCGTTACACGCAAGGCACATACTAAAACACGGCCTTGTGGGTTAGCTAGGTACGTTTACGCTAAAGGGAAAAGCTAGCGTTAGCAAAAAAAGATCACCGCTAGACCGGTGTTGTGCCGAAACTTCACCCCATGCCAGATTTACACCCCCCTTCCCCTGGATGTGTGAGTAAGAATCTGGCAGGGGGGGTGAAATTTCGGTACAACCCCGGGGCCGTTAGCCAAAAAACGAGGTTAGCGTCCCCTCGTCGAGTTAGTTAGCTAGCTAGCTGCTACCTAGCGTGTAGCTAGGTCACCAGAGCTAACCCGCTACCGGGAAGTTATCCACCGAGACAACGGGCCCCGGTTTGTCACGACACGGGTGGTTCTCGCCTCGCCCGGTTGCTTACACGGTGACGTGGCCGGACCCCCGCACCACCACCGGGTCCGGAGCGTACTTGAGGAGCTGCTCCTCCGCGGCCCTGTCCTCGTCCTCCTCTTCCTCCTCCTCCTCCTCTTCGTAGATCTCGTCAAAGTCCTCCATCATGGCACGACTCGGCCCCGCGCTTCCCGGTAGAGACGCCGGGAGAGACACGATGCCGGCGAACGGTGAAACCCCGCCCCCCCTTTCCTCCCTTTTACCGAGAAACGATAACCTGGGGGGGAGAAAAAAAGAACGATGAAGACGACCACAAGATATCCGTCCTCCGCGACGTCGGTTCACATCTTTCCGGAGGCTCCAAAACAAAACGTCAACATCCGCCGCAGTACCTGGACGACGCCGGAAGGGGGACGGACGCGCTTGCGTCATGAGTTCCGAGAATGCGGGCAAAACGAGAGACTCCTCTTCCGACTACTTCCGTCTTTCTCTTAAAATTCCATTAGGCAGACCAGACCACTTCTTTTTTTTTTTTACTGGGAGTCAATGAGATTGTCTCACATTTGATAATTCTTGCAAGTGACTTGGTTTAGCCAAACAGTGTAATGTTTAAATCCCACTCCAGTCGTTATTTCTTCCTGTTTTTTTAGGAAGCAAAAAGTAATGACGCAGGTTATTTGAACCATCACTGCACCGCACCTCAGATGCAAAGAGGCATGTGTAGGGGGTTAGGAGTTTTATTTGTCATGCTCTGTAACTTAATAAACAGCTGTCGTTATGATACCCTCCTCAGAGTATGGAACATGGTATGTCCTGTCACGTGGGAAATCGTTTTAGAAAATTAAATTTTCTGCCCAAAACTTAAACGGATATATTATGACTTGATTCATTGTGGGAACAAATTGTGCAGGATGCAGATATCACCTTAAAAACGTCAAAAAATCAATCAAGTGGGCCTTTCACGTCTTTGTTTAGTCACTGATAGCAATATGAGCCCTAGACATGTCTTTAAATTAGTTGTATGACTTGTTTTGTAGATATTCCTTTTCGCACATGTATGCGCAGTATGGTACTGTACACTGTCAGTAATGATTTTTCATGAGGCTCTTGCATTGCTTAGCTGCTGTACGTATTTTCTATAGCTACCCTGCTAAATGACTAAAATCTTCATTAGTATCTTCATTTTTGACAGTTGTATGAATGTTTGAGATTACTTCCTGCCCTACGCGCCACCATTTTTGGTTCCGCCATGGACAAGGGCTTCCATAGACTGAATGGCATGTAAGCCATCTTGTTATTTAAACTCAAACATCTTTGGACGGAAAGCGTAGGTTGTAAACTACTTTTCATAAAGACTGCTCATGTGCTCCTCTATTTACTCTATAAGCGAGTTTGTCTAACATTGGAGCGCAAGTGTTGCTATATAAATGTTTAATTTGTATTTGTAAACTATTTTTAGCTAACTAACGTCATGCACAATCGGACTCGGAGTGGTTAACAGTCGGCACAAAGTTGTAGGCATAAGGACGACACTTCCCATTTATGCAGTCGCATTGTTTGAAAGACAGCTGCCTGTTGGGTAATATCAAGTACCTTTTGCATCAGCTACTGTGGATTCCCAAAGAACTTGACCTTCAAATACACTCCGAGCAGTCTAAAAATGATCTTGCAAACGCTCAGAGATGTAGCAGCTCCCGAGCTCACAAGTGGGATTCTAGCAGTGATTTTTATATCTTGTGCTGTGTTTGCTATCAAAACATATTTCACTTTAACCGAGGCCGTCTTTAGTGTTGGTGCCAGTGTTTTCGACGGACACGTGTACAGGCTCTTCACATACCCTTTCTACCACAAGACATTTGCTCAACTTCTTCTGAACATCGGAGTTCTAGTGCTCTTCTGTGGCAGTTTTGAGAGAAGTGTTGGCACTGTTCGTTTCCTGTTTTTGTTTCTGCTGCTCTCAATCTGCACTGGGTTGTGGTATGCCTTTTTGGATCTTCTACAGAGTGATGCCACACAAAGCCACCACGTCGAGGGGTTGGTCCCTATAGCCCTTGCCTTTATCGCTGTGACCACTATGCACACTCGTATGGCCAAAGGTTTCCTGTTTGGAGTCAGTGTTCCAACCATAGCTCTCCCATGGCTGTTTCTCATTATCACAACTATCCTCATCCCACACACTGTGCTCCCCTGCAATGTTATTGCTATTCTGATTGGATGGATGTATGGTAAGGGATGGTTCTCCTTTCTGGATATGTCTGAGGCCAGGGCTTCTGTTCTGGAGAAGATGATGCCTTTCAGGTTTTTGAGGAATATCACGTGTGTTCAGTACATCCCTGCTGACACAGAGGAGCGAAGGAAGACCCTCCTTCCACAAATCAATCCAACCCCTGGGTCTTACCCAGTACAAGCCTATGCTCCACTGTCCAGCATTAATAGCACTGAGACTACTCCCCATATGCATGAAGGCTGGCCGAACTCAACCAATGCTTTGTCTAGTCCCATCCCATCTTTTCCCACTCAAGGACATGGTGCAGAACAAAGCTTTGGGCCAAGTCATGGGCACAGTTGCAATCACAGCTACAATAATAGTCATGGCCAGCTATAGTTATGCTCTTTTGTGTTTTTGTTTTTAATGAGTTGCACAAATCTGTTCACAATATTCTCACCTGCAACAATGTCAATTCTCTTCTCTTCAATTCTCTTGTCTGTTTTGCATCATAAAACATGTCAGTCAGTGATGGGCCACCTATAGGCACTTGTGGCGTTACTGGTATATGTTCACTGTGGAATAAGATGTCAAACGCTTGCACATATTAACAAATTGATTTTTAACTGGCTATGTGTGAATTCCTTTCCCACATTGATACTACTGAATGGAATGTAGGACAGGATCTGAATATTGAAGTTCTCTAAACTATTTTTATACAATTATACTTTTTTTTTTTAATATATATTTAAAATATCTTCAGTTGTTATCATTTGTATTTTGTATTTCTGCAAATAAACCTGTATGTATAAAACCAGACTACATTTTCCCTTAAGAAAACAAATTACTTTAGAAAAAATGAGGCCTTTCATGTGCTCGTTAGGATTTTTTGTTAGCAAGGATGAGAAGAAATGTACTATATCCAAATCTACCTCAAAGTGAAAGTGAAAGAAAAATTTAGTCTTCAAGCAATTTGGTTTATTTGACTCACTTGCAAAAACATTCATCTGACACACAATTTCATGTCACTTGAGACTAAATGACCACTGTACATATACTGCAGAGTTAGAGATCCCAAACTAGGCATCACATAGGTAGCTCAAACAAAGGCTCATTCCTCCCAGGTGTCTCCATAGATGTTCTTCTTGACTGTAGAGAGAGGGAGAACATGTGATCACCATACTTTCCAAACTGGATAAAGCATAGCTGCATTCTAATCCACTCCCCATTCCCCTGACCACACCGTGCCCTTTCCTTGCAACATTTGGAGAAAAGGTTGAAAGGGACAGGAAAATTGTAGCTCATTTACCAAATCCATGCACAGCCCATTTGTAGGTGGTGTTTTACTGATCTCAGCTGTGGCAGCTCACCATCTTTTGTAGGAACAGATCTTTCTGGCTCCCTTTCAGGTGCAGTTTTGAGCAGCGTCTCTGCCTTTTGGGTGAGCGTGACCTCGTAGTTCTCTCTGTTCTTGATCCTCAGGTCCTCATAGAGGATTGGCTTCCTCCTGGGTTCCTCCTCTTCCACATACGACTGGACTGGAGGGGATGGGACAGGGCGACAGAAAGACAGGTTATCTAGGAAAAGCTGTACAGTACCTTTGTTGTTGTCCTTGCGTTGTTGCATTAAGTTTTTTGGTATGTTTGTGTGTAATACCCACAATATGCACCGTTGTCCTTTTCATGATATTGAATATAAGCACTTAGGGCCCTAGTTTCCGGATGGTGCAAGACCAGCACAGCGGCCTTGCGCCAGCACAGTGTCAGTTTCATTGGCCGCAAGTGGATTTCTCTCGCGACTGCGCCATTTGGTAATTTCCTGGCTCACCATGACATCACTTGCGGCGACATTGCCGTGGGGGCACAGTAGTGGGTGTGTCAATAAAAATCAGGTGCTGCAGTGCTAGTTTGGTGTCAAATAATACGCCTGCGTCTCCGCCTGCTCGGGGTCTTAGCACAAATGTGGGCGTTATGTTGTAGTTTCGGGACTTATCCAAAATCACACACACACACCTTTTGTGTATGTTATTATTTCACTTTGACCTAATGTAACCCTTTTAATCATTTAAGTAAAACAAAATATCTGCACATGGTTATTGTGTGAATCATTGTCTTCTGACATAAACCAGTCATTACACATGGAAACATGGTGACATACGGACTTGTGGGTGCTTGCTGGATACTAATATTTGCAGCTGCAATAAAACACATTTCTGTACAGGGATTAATAGTTTTATATGATCTAATATAAAAAGTGAAAAAGATGGACAAAAGTTAAATATAATCTAAAGGTATTTGTCACTGCACAGTGTGGTTGTTACATAGTTAGTTTTCAAAAAGCATCACTGCAGAAGTTCATCTTGCAGTTTGAAATCTGTACTAATGAACTAACAAGGCTAGACCATCCAAATTTTAGTTTTTATTAACACTTTCATCACAGAGTTTGTTAGCAAGTAGTTACCATTTTACATTCACTTTAAAGTGACCTCACTTAGTGGTTAGCCAGATAGCTTCTTTTGGCTTGGATGCCTTTTATACAACCAAAGATGACCATAGCACTATGATGCTTTTGCAAAACTAGACCATGGTTATTACATTTGTTCGCCTGGATACCTGGAGGATTGAAGTCATCTCCTTTGTCTATCTGTGTGGGTGGCTCTGCACTGTACCCATAGTCTCTGGTGTGGGTGGGCATTTGGCTCTGGGATTCTGGAGGTTGGAACATGGGTTCAAATGATTGGGTGTTTGGATTGCCCAGCTCTGATTGGGGACCCTGGGTGCTGGGAGAATGTACAGACAGTAGTACGAGAGGTTTAATTGGTGGGTGGAAGGAGGAAATGAGAGAGTAAATGAGACAAAAGAACCACAGGGAGAGAGATATCAGAACATGCTAGAAATATTAAAACATGCTAATTAATGAATTTGGATGTGTGTGATACTCACGATGGAGTAGGTAGCCCTGTCCTCTGTCTGAGGGCCTCTCCCAGTGGCGAGTTCTCCAGCCTCTTGAACTTCTCCTGGCACGTCTTCATGTACGACATCTTTCCAGCCAGGTAGCCACAGAATCCTGCAACTGGGAAGACAGACAGATAAGAGACACAGACACACACACACATACTTTGCAGAGATGTAATATTTACACCAATGCTAAACAAATTTGTGCTATACAGAGGTACATCTAATGAACTTACAAGCCACTTTGGGAAGAGATCCGAACCTTGAGGACGCAGTCAGAGCTCCTACAGATGGAATAGGATACAAGGTAAATTTAGAAATTAGTTTTATTTTACAACACTTTGAAACTTTGTTAATAAAAGTGCTATACAACTATAGCTAGTAAATATATATTATACCAATGCTTACTGTAGAAATTTCCAACTCAATAACTTGCTACATTGATTCATTTTCTCTTTCTCTCTCTATCACCATCACAGTGACAGGCAAGCATAAAATATTAGTATAAAGAGCGTATAGAAGAATGGTGTTACCTCTGGCAACCAGGGCTTGAGTGATAGCCATACTGACCACCGAGAGGGGCACAGCTGTAAGGTGGGGAGGGTATAATTAGGGTTCATGGAGTTCAGACTCTTGATAGAGTGCCATAGTTTTGAGTCCTAAAACCCAGAAGTGTGTTAGCCATGGGTTCCTTCGCCATAATTGCTTCCCAATGGGTTTTTGGTTAGATCCACAAAATAAGGTCTGTGGTTTACACAAGCTTAAGAGATTTTCATGTTTTGTTCTACGAGATAAAATACATCAGTAAATATCCCATTTGTGAATTTTGAAGATTTTATGTGCCTGTCTGACTTTGACTTTCAAGACTTTGGTTTAAGATATTAATATATTTGTCAGTGTGATGTGTGCACTGTGATTATTTAATTGTGTGTAATTCTGTGTGCAATAGAGACACTTACACCTGTACCAAAAACTCTCCTGGTTGCATTCCCTGAAGACCCTCCTCTCCTCTTCTGTGGGAATATAGTCCATGCCCACAGGTCCCTGTATGAGAAAACACACACACACACACACACTCGTAATGCTGCTGAAGGTTAGCTAACGGTCTATAGCTCATGCTAGCGCGTTAGCTAGTGTATACCTGCGTTCCGCGTTGCCGTTCCTCCGTAAAACCGGTGGAAATTGGTGACATATTGGAAACAACGTCAGTGCAAACGTACTCTTTCAAAGCATGTGAAATGACAAAGTGTAAGCCATCCGTTGGACTGAGTCCATTGATGTTTGGTACAATAATGACATTGCTTCAGCCTGGCTTGACCAGGAAGTAAACGTGTAAATGAAATAACGCGAGATTAGGAAACATTATATTTTTGCGTGATAGAAAACGAGGCTACTAGAAAACACTTGGAGAGAGACGCCAGAATAAATTTACTTTAATCTTTTTTTTTTCCGGATAAATACTATAATTATGAAAGAGTACTTTGGGTTTTTGCAGAACCACGGAGAGAGAGTCGCGTCACCGGAAGTTCAAAATGCTTGATCGTCACGTGATTCGCGTAGACGTCAACTAGTTCCAGGAAGTTATTGGCGGGTAATTTGAATACGTAAATACAGAAAAACATAACTGCGATTTTTGGTAGTCAATAAATGCATTGATTTACAATATTTATATAGCACACCAACACGTGTATGTAGTAACGTCAATATATATATATATTTTTCCATGTTTGATGGCATATATGGCACCATTGTCGTCTGAATTTTGAAATAAATAAATATGATTTTGATGTTTTTTTCATGTTCATGAATATATGATGTCGGGTTAGTACTCAAATAGTATGCAGGGATGTTCTTTATCTTCAAAAATACTTAAATCATCCTATTGCTTTGTGTGGAACTGCCACAATGATAATACAGGTCAACAGAGAAACATCAGAACCCCTCAGTCAGAAGGGGTTCCCTTTTATCTTGCCATGTCGTGCAGATTCAGCATGAAAATAAATATAATTTGAATTACTCAGACTTCATATATACCCCTCTCCAAGTTCAGAATGAAACGTTGCACTGTTGTAATGGCACTGTATTGAAAGTAGGTGATGCTATTGCACTGGCACACAGTAGGGCCCAAAACCGGCCTATATTTATTGATAGTCTTAAAATAGAGGTGAAATGTTTCCTTTTTTTTTGCTCCATTTATTTTCTATTCGCTTTCACTAGCCACATGACTCCTACAGCAGCTGGAGAGGAGCAGGTCAGGTCATTTCAAGCACCAAAAGTAGTTTGTGTGTTTGTCTGTGGTGTTTATGTGTATCTGTAACAGAGTGTGTGTGAGAGCAGAGAGAGAGAACCCATAAAACTATAGATAGGACGTTGGATTCTCCTGGTGTCCTCACCTTCCATTGTCATGTCAATCAAAACAATTGCCATGGAAACTCGTGTGGCCCAGGCTGACATAGCTCTCCTCGATTTTCTCAACTTTAGCTATACTGTTTAATGAGCTTATAGTCTATATTATAATAGGTTTGTTGACTAATTGTGAAATGGGTAGCTTTGTATCGAAATCAATTGATTTTTGCACAGGATCACTTTCCGACAATCACGCACGCGCACACACACGTACTCAATAACATCAGACTTTACAACTAAAAGTACTGATAGATACACATAAGTACATCATGTCACACCCCCACCCCCGTGCCATTTATCTGTCTGTCTATTAGTGGGGTGGTAAACCTTTGCCAGAGGGGGACCTCTCCCTGCCACTCCTCTTCTACTATAAATCACCATGGAGACAACACTGCCAGGGCTGTCAGAGGTATCACCAGGCTGTAGCTGAACAGAATCTTAGCGAACAGGTATCCTAGGGTTTTGCTGCAGGAATTTCTATAACAAATGGGTGGACTGATTGGAAAATCAGTCAAATCAGGTAACTGGCAGATCTAGAGAGGCTACTGAGGTGTAATAACGTAGGTATTCTCTGCGACTTGCTGTACAGCTGCGGCACATATTTCTAACATTTCGAGGCGAAGGGTTGCAACCTGTGTTTCTTACTAATATTGAATAAGAACAAAACAGAGCAGCTTACTGAACACACATCACGGAGAGATCACCACACTGTCAGGTGAGATAGGTGATCAAGATTTGACGGGGTCTGCTCTCCTCACCACGTGACACCAAAATGTTCCTGGAGATTTGATAGCTACATATCCCTGGCACAACTCCAACCTGCTTGGGGCCCTCTTCGTCGGCCCCCTGTGGCTTCCGCTCGATTCGACTGAAGGTGGGATATCTAGACCTGAGACACAGGCAGGCTCCTTGGAGTAACCTGTGAACTCTACTTACGCACTGACCACGGACGAACTGCAACTGCCAGAGGTAAGGAAAAACATGGCTTTTTTTTTACTTGGAATGGAATTGGAAGTGTAGATGGTCACTTGGGTGTGTAATAGGTTCTGTCTCCTTAAGACACATGAAACTCATTCAAAAAATCAGAGTCTTATTTAAAAAATGTATAGCTGTCAAACAGAAAATTAGATTTTTTAATAATCAAGTGAAAATACATTGAAGATGCAAGGTTTTCATTTCAGTAATTGGCTAGCAGTACATATTCCATTGCAGTAATATGATGATTGCTATTATTAGTGTTATAATAATAATGACTTTATTTATATAGCACATTTAAAAACAGAGTTTACAAACTGAAAGCAGGATACTCAAAAGGCAATATAACAACAGAAAGCCAAACAGTCAAACAAAAACAAGACAAAATTAAGGTAAAGTTAAGATTAAAACAAATTAAAACAGGAAGACAAAAGACGCAAAAACAGAGTAGAGAGAAGACAGAAGGATGATGGACGATAAAGACAGTAAAAGCGATAAAAAAAACACCATAAAAAAATGTAAATATAACCAAATACAAATAAGATGAATAAAAGCAATAAAAAAATGACATCACATAAAAGGGTTTTAAGATGTGATTTAAAATAAGTCACTGATTCTACGAGCCTTATCTCCTCAGGCAGGTTGCTCCCAAGCTGAGGGCTCCTGATGGCAAAAGCACGGTCACCTTTAGATTTAAGCCTCGACTTTGGAACAGCCAGAAGGGCCCCACCTGAGGATCGACACTAAAATATTCCTATAACCGGAATGCATTATGATACATTGTAGTTGCGTAAGAAGACATCTTATTGTCTTTGATTAGCCCAGTCCTATATTTATAAAGTTAAAAATCTTCACAATACTGTGTATTGTGTGTTTTTGAAAATTCAAACAGGTGGTCTTAGAAATGGAATTTTCTTGCAGATAAGATTTACGATGCTCAGATTGTGTATGTGTCTAACTCTAAACTCAAGTGACAACACGGGAATGCACTTTGGATTGGATTTCCTTATCAACGTGAAGACCATGCTCAATAATAGACTATTAGAGACCATTAACGCTAAAGTATAAAGTTGTGATACAATGATAGAACACAGCTTTGTCTTTCAAGAAAGCCTTAGTACTATTCAAGCTTAGCAAATATAAGATGATATTCATGTTCAATATAATACTGTAATTTTTAGTGATATTATTCAACATTGGATTATAAAACAAAGACATGAAAAGTTATAATGAATATTGTGTTGAGTTGAGTATTTACAATTAATTACCTATAGCGAATAACTACAGTGAGAATTATCAGTAGTTCATGAATCCCCATCAAATTACTGCACCATACCTCAGTGCAAAGTGTATTTCTTCATATTGATATTCCTAGTAATGTTTCCTTTAGTTGGGTACTGTTGGTAGTATGGAAATTTACCACAGTAAACCATGGGGCCATGGAGACTGATCAATATATTGACATGTGAGTGAAAGTGAGTGTGTGTGTGTGCGCGCGCGCGCGTGTGTGTGCATGTTTGTGTTGTATTAACAAAATCACTTGATTTCATTCATTCATCGTAATATAGGCTACTCATACTTTGGGATGGAAAATTTTAACAATGATTTATAACATTCTCAATGTCTGTAGCTCATATTCTATCAATATAACCAACTAACTCTGAAAATTACCAAGATATCTATTAAAGAATAATGGTGATTGGCATGGCATAATATAGATAAGGACATTGCCTCTCTCTATTTCAATTGTGACCTAACAACATTTGTGAGGTTGGTATATTTATAAAGTTATATAATGTATTGCTTTTGTCTTCTATTTTCTCAGATAATGGCCCCTCGACCTGAACTCGAGAAAGACCCTCATGAGAGACAGGAACACAAATGCAATGGTACTTTTTAGATTGTGTTGTCTACAGAAGCATGAACTCCATCTGTGCATTTTTGTATTGTGTGTGTGTGTGTGTGTTGTATTGTAATATTACATACACTTTTATGCAAGAGGGTATTTTTGTGTATCTATTTATACAAAAAAAGAACATTAAAAGACATATTTATTGTGTTGATCTTTCATAGTGATCAAAGAGAGGCCTGTTTCTATGGCGGCAGCACATTCCACTGTGGCTCTGATTGAGGGGGAGCCTGAGGAGGAGGACCCATGGGACCTACCACAATTGAAGGACACGGGGGTGCCATGGTCAGGTAAACACTTGAAATATCACTATGAAATATTGCTATTTGTTGCTGAATGTTACATGGTGCCAGGAAGACAGATGTTCTGGGGCAATATTTCCTCATTTGAGGGACAATAAATCAAATCAGATTTATTTATTTAATTTCTCTTTGTCTCTATTTGTTTATATCCTATTTGTTTCTATTCTAATCCTTTGATTAATTTATTCTCTCTCTCTCTCTCTCTCTCTCTCTCTCAGCTCTGGATACCAAGAGGAAGGTGCTCAGTGTGTTGTTGTCATTGGGGAAGGTGATTCTTCTGCTGGGCTTCCTCTACATGTTCATCTGTTCCCTCGACATCCTCAGCTCTGCCTTCCAGCTGGTTGGAGGTAAACGCAATGGCACTTATCTGAACACACACTATATATACAGTATATATCACAAAAATTACAAACATTATATTACATTTTTGCATTAGAAATATATTTTCTCTTCAATTATGACTGTTGTGATGTACTTTCCAATAAAGCAAAATGGTGACAAAAGTTTAAAATGTTCATGTCTTTGTTTTTCCTGCTCTAGGTAAGGCAGCGGGGGACATCTTCCAGGAGAACTCTGTGCTGGCCAACCCCCTCGCTGGTCTGGTCATTGGAGTTCTGGTCACCTTGCTGGTCCAAAGCTCCTCCACATCCTCCTCCATAGTTGTCAGCATGGTTTCCTCTGGACGTGAGTGCTAACATGATGATGACGGTGATGATGAACATTAAGATGATGATGATGATGATGATGATGATGATGGTTGTTGTGATGTGGAGTGATGGAAGGCACCTGTGTGCTTTGGCAGTGCTAACGGTCCAGCTGGCTGTTCCCATCATTATGGGCACCAACATCGGAACCTCCGTCACCAACACGTTGGTTGCCATGACGCAGGCAGGTGACCGCAGCATGTTTCGAAGGTAATAACTTTATGATCAGTCATTTCTATTGCGTTTCTATTGTCGCCAGAGATAGCTGCTGACCTAGGACTGAATCCCGCCAGAGTCTTCTCTCCTGGGTCACCCCTACTCTCTTCCCCTCTCTACTTTTCAACTGTCTGAATAAAGAATAAAAAATGCAGGAGGGCGAGACAGATTGAGTAGGATTTGTCGGTTGCTGTTTGTAAACACAGCATTCAAAGTTGGCCCCTCTTCCCCGGCTCCACGACACCAGAAGCGCAGAAGCACGCACTGCCCAAAGGTTGACGCCCGGAAACTTTTGGCAAAAATACAGGCAGAAGGCGCAGTCTCTGCAGATACAGATACACACACTTCTAGTGGGTCATAAGTGATGATTGAGAGGGATTATTTTTGTACGAGTCTATACATTGTTTTTTAGGAAAATCCTACTCATCCTGCCTTTAAACGAAAGAAAAAACAACGGAACATTGCTATTGTTGATTGTTTATGTTTATTGATTGTGTCCTTGATATTTTGGGCATGTCAAACTCCTTTAACTCACCTTACTTTCTAACCCTAACCCTAATCCTAACCCTAATCCTAATCCCAGAATATTATTGGAAGGAGTAGTCAGATAGAGACATCACGCACATCGGTCGTGACACCCAGCACTCATCTACGCTCTTTCCTACTCCAACCAGGGCTTTTGCTGGGGCCACGGTGCATGATTTCTTCAACTGGCTGTCTGTGCTGGTGCTGTTGCCCCTGGAGGTGGCTACTGGTTACCTGTACATTGTCACCAAGCTGATTATTGACTCCTTCAATATCCAGAGTGGAGAGGCCCCTGACCTCCTCAATGTCATCACCGACCCTCTCACTGAGTCCATCATAATGGTAGGATTTGAGCGACCGTGACATTTTCATCGTTATGGTTGCAAACCGCACAATCGAGTTCATTGTAAAGGTGGATTGTCCTTACTATGCCATTGCCATCACGTTTGTGTCTTTGTCATTTCAAAATCTTTAGAAAGCCTTTGAGGTGGGATGTCATTGCCGTAACATTATTGTTGTTACTGGCAGAATCATGAAGGCAGGATGCCCACTATTGATTTGATAAGGTCATTAGATCCACCCAGACATGTCACAGAGGATGAGTCATCACTAAACTACTCAGCAGTTTGTTTCCAGCCAGAGAGTCAGCTGTCCTATAGGTCTTTGACATGTGGCACAATGTAGTGTCTGAACTGCTCAGGCAGGCTGCTTTAAGTCAGAAGTGTCGGCGGTCAGTAGCGGGCCTAATTCACTGGTCCTCCCACCAGTTATTACAGTACCTCGTTAGCTACTGTCACTAGAGCAGAGGCAGTTCTGATGGCAATGTTGTGGTACCCTTGAAGCAAGGCTTAATCCACAACTACTTCATTAGAGCTGTTCCGTAGCTAACCGTAGAAGATTGAAGTACTTGGCGGCGTCCAGGTGTAAAAATGAAGGACTTCAAAAAAAAAAAAAAAAAAAGAGGAAGAATT
>OMKK01007501.1:1750-16756 GCA_900302305.1 Polymixia japonica | reverse complement strand
TTCTCGCCGCTCTGCCATCGATTTCCTTTGGCGCGCTAGTCGAACCCGCTTTGCATCCGTACGTGCCTCACGAGCTGTGGACCATATGGTGGCCGCGCTCGTGGTTTTAGGGCTTTTTCCGCCTCTCCTAAGATAAAGAAACCCGGGCTTGCCAAGAACCATCATCCAAACATTTGTAAAGGCCTCTAACTGTAAAGATTTACACAAAGACGGCACTCGGTCTCAGAGTCGTAGCTATTTGTAGAATAACTCCATCCCCAACCTTGTTTTCTTTAGGTAATAATGAACTGTTTTTTATGGAAATATTTATACTTTCATAACTTGATGAAAGTGGCTCATGGTTAGACCTTGACAGGGGAAATGTAGCGTCTCCTCTAATGAGGCAAAGGAATTCCTAAGGGAATAACTTCATATTAGAGACTTTTTTCTTTTTTTTTTTGGCAAAGTATTACGCCCCTGTAATGCTATACCAATTGCTTTTTAACTAAATGTGTAATTAAAGAGACAGAGGTGTTTTGTTAGCCCGGGAAGCTTAGGACCTTCCTCGCACGGAGGTCTAGAGAGGTTCGATTTCTCATTTCTCTCGATCATATTCACCCCGAGCTTGAGTGGTATTACTCATTGGTCGGTGCGTAATTTATATTCACACCAAGGCAGTTCATGTCCACTCTAATTTGTGCAGAGTGACATGGATGACTAATAGTAGACTGACCCACGATTGCCTAATTCAACATGGGTGCTCCAATCAGCCACTCCTACTTCCTCGCTGTTGACACCGTTTTCTCACCTAAACATTCAAATTCTAGACCCGGACATGTGTTGTAATATTATAAACGCAAGTTTTATATACATGTGAATCTTATAGTTGCTAGAGGGCTATGTGTACAGTTTGTTTTACTCAAGAATTAACTGATAGTCTAGCATGTACTGTGGGCGACCACTAAACCTTTCCCCCTTGTGTTTTGGAAAACACATCTTTGTAAGATCTTTTTTTTTTCCCCAAATGCTTGTTGTTGCTGTGGTTTCGTCTTGAGGTCACTTTAGACCTGTGGGGGACTGGTACAGTATGTGTTCTAAAACAGCCGTACCAAATACTGTAGGTGTCCCATGACTTACACAGCCCATAACTTCAGCACCTTTAAAAGGAAGTGTTAACCTCTTCCTGTGATATTTATTAATCATGAAATGTGTTAATTAGAAAAGTCTTCTGGCCATTTTAATGTCAGAGTTGTACTAAAAGGTAATATAACTTAACACCCATACCTCAGTGAAGCATTCTATTGAAGGAGGTTGCTTTAGAGCAGTTTGTGCTTTAGGCCTGTATATTATCTCAGTAACGGGTATATTTATTTTTGTGTTTTCTATTTTATCCTGTGATTCCTATCTCATTTCTCTTTCAGGGATCACCACTGTGCTGACCATGACCACCATCAACACCCATTTGAGAGAGACGCTACCCAAGATTCCCTACGTCAAAGCCATAGACATGTACCTGATGGGCTGCTTTGTTTTTGTCTTTCTGGCCCTGCTGGAGTATGCTTTTGTGAACTACATCTTCTTTGGAAGAGGCCCACAGATGCAGAAGAAACTAGCTGAGAAGGCACAGAAGGCAAATAATGACCGGGATAAATTTGATGGGCCCAGGGTAAGAATCATTTCCACGCCGACACATCAGGGAATCATGACACTGACTGATAATTTCAAAGGGCAAGGCCGGAAAGTTTATTACAATGGGCTCTGGTCTTACTAAGGTCTATAATATTTTTGCAGTAAATGCAAGTTAGCCAGTCTCCTAAAAAAGACTTGGATCTAAGCTGGTGTAAAATAGATGACATTGCCTCATAATGTCCTATTCATTAGTCTTGCTCATAAAAGGCTTTTGAAGTAGTACAGTCAGACAGCTTAGCAGTTCCCACAATCAATTCTATCTTAGTGTAATATATAAAGTGCAGAGCCAAGGGCCAATTCAGCCTCACTACCTTGTGCCCAGGAATACTTCTAGATTCTAGAATAACTTTATATATACAGACCACAATTTTAGAACAACAAATGTTTGTTCCGTATTTTATCATTTGTACTCCATGTTTTGAAACTTGAGGTTCTTGTCCTGGAAGACATGATGTCATATAACTCCCTCAGTGTTTACCTAGCGTATGGTTGAAGCTCTTCATACGTTATCCTCTGCCGCTTGACGCCTGAGCCGTCGTTGTTAACACTTAAGTTCAGATGAAGGGATTTCTTTCTGTGCTTCTCCCGGTTAGTCTGTTCTGGAAGGAGGCAATTGCAAGTCTTCGTCCTTTAAAGAGTCCAATCAGGTACAAGGAGGTCGTCACTCACGAGGGGTGAGTGTCCGTCGCAGCCTGTCTCCTCACATCTGTGAACCTCTCCGGAAAACCTTTCACTATCGGACGTGCGGTGTTTCAACCAGTCAAACGTACCGGCCATTTTGTTATGACCCCCATCTTATGAGTATACCCTCCTTGACGTTGTCTTTCCCTGTTTTTTTTCCTTTCGCTGTCTTCATGCATTTCTGGGGTTTTTTGATAGTGGTCCTCGTAATATATAAGTATTGTGCTTCACTTCCTTAAAGAACTGTGCTGAAAGAGTACACTACCTCCTACTGTGGTCATTTCAGGGTTTAACGGTGACTCAGATGATTACCTGTTTGTTGCACATTTTTGTTGGAGAGCTTGGAGAGCAACTTTGAATTTGTTATTGTTTGTTATTATTTCTAAAGGGGCTGCATAACACAAAATGCTATGCTATGATTTTTATTGCTGAATATTACAATTGCAATGTGTGTCGTGACTTATTTGAAACGTGAAAAGTTGAAACGTTTTTATTTACCGTTACAGCTCTTAAAATTGTGGGGGGGGGGATGTTTGGGAAAAGATTTTCTCTTAAATGTCTCTTAAATCATTTGTAAATGAAGATTCTGCACAGCCCCTGAATATCTTGTTAACAAAAGCATCGTGAACATTTCTACACTAAAACTAGCTGAACTAAACGGTGATTTGCTTATTTATTTGGATTGCAATTTCTTTAAAATAAATAAATAATATTAGCAGCTATGATAAAATGGCAAGGTTTCCCCAAAGGGAAATAACCTCAACATTGTCATTGTCTGTTTTCTGCCTGTTAATATGTTAAACAAATCTGAAGAGTGGGTGAGATGATCTTTAGTATGAGCAGAGTCTCATCCGTGTCTTTGGAAACTGATCTCAGAACAGTTATTTTAATTATTACATAATATAATAACAGCAGTATTTTTACTAATGTATTTACTAATGTTAATGGACCATTATATTTTTATAGCAAAATATCATAATCAGCCTAAATACAGAACCTACTTTAGGTTGTTAATGTTCTCATGTCATCAAGTCTTATATGATTATATGATATAGCTCCCATCTTAATGTGAATAATAAAAATAATAACTAGGTGAATGATTTATATGTATTCTGGAACAATCCACTCCAACCTTGGGTTGATTTGTGAGAAGTGATTTCGTTTTGGGACAGTTTCTTTGAAGGCCACTCGGTTTCCCGAGCTTTAATTTGTCAGCCTCCTAGAAGATGCGTGGCCGGGCCCCTGATGTATGTTGTATGTCTACCTTTCATCACTCATTGAACCCCCAGTAAGCAGCCCGTTTTTAACACTTCATCCATCTGCTCTGCCCAGGTCGACTCCCACGGCAACATTCTGCTGACAACCTTGGAGATCCACAACGAGGTGGGAGGAAATGAAATTACAACCAGCCTGAGTGAGACATGCAACTCCTCCTCCATGGTTTTTGACAACTCAGGGATCCAGTACAGGAAACAAAGCGTGCCGCGCGACCCGGGCCGCCTCAGCCTGGACAGGAACGCGCCGCATCTGAAGAAGACCCGCCTGCGTAGACGATCCTCACAGCTCAAAATCAAAATCCCTGACCTCACTGACGTGAACGCCATTGATCGATGGTCACGGATGATATTTCCTTTTACCTTCTCCCTCTTCAACTTAATCTACTGGCTTTATTATGTGAATTAATACTAATGTACTAATGTTTTTTTTTAAACCATTTTGACTCTCGTTCTCGCTTTTGAATGAGAAAGGACAACTTCTTTATATGAAGAAGATAACATGGCAAAATCCTTATGGACAGTTTTTTTAACTGAAAGAGCGCAGACGTTCGCATGGCAATTAGCTCTCTACGATATGCAGCTGTGAATGCACACAAATAAGGATTTATCCACAACACATTTAATTTGCAAAGGCTTTCATGTAAATTACTGCCCTCTGCTCTGAACTCCTCGAAGTCCTGGGACTTATGGATTGAAAATCCAACTTCTTCTGAAGATCTGCAGTGTTGTATATCAAAAGGATTAACAGTGCTTTATGCCAATTTTTACAACGGTAGCCATAATTTCAGTACTGTGGTCTTAGTAATATAAGGTGTTACTATAGAAGCCCACTGAAATGCAGGAGTCATGGCTTTGAGGTATCACATCTCCAAGGGTTCAGTTCAAGCGTATGTATGGTTTGTTTTCCTAAAATGGAATTTTGGAACAAGAAAAGATTCCATTTGCCTTGAGGTTCACTTGTTCTTTTGAAGTGCTTAAGTACCGTGACCTGACACAGGGCGTTCAATGCTGTGTAAGGACATTAAGAAATTACTTCGGTTTCAAAGTCCATCCATTGGTATTGGCTAGTGGACAGACACTGATGGAATCCATACCAGCATTTAAGAAAACCTTCATTACGTATCTATTATTCACCAACATCACTTTCAATTGACAGGAAATTGGCTACTTTTCGGCAAAGGTGACTGTGCTCTGCAATTGTTCCTTTGCTATTATCTTTCAGTATTCAAAAATAGATGTTACATTCTAATCAACAAATTATAACCAAAATGCACCATTTGGAATTTATTTTTGTTTTGCCTGTTTGTATCAAGTAATACTTTTTACTACAACAAAAACAGTAGCTAGAAAACAGAATCCCAGGCTTAGAAACTGTTTTTAATTGACATGTACAATATTTGATCTATTTAAATATTTTCTTATTGTTTTTTTGAGTCATTGTACGTTCAGGACTGCTGTCACACTAAACCCTGAATATTTTCTTGAATTTGTAAAACAATCATTTAATATAGTTACATGGTGACTTCTTTTTCAGTCCAGTAAAGACTGCATAGTATAGTGGTGAGTGAGTGTGCAGACTATTATTTTTACAGACATCCTATGTCAGATTTTGATAAAAAAAAAAAAACCTTCACATTGAAATGTCTTGATTCCCTCTGGAACATGCAACACTGTACGTTGTTAACTCTAGCGTTCATACGCACGGTTGCTCGCTTTACTGTTTTGTTTTGTTAGTCTTTACACAATATTATTTTCATCATGCTATTTCCCGTATGTGTTGTAAATATAATACACAATATCAGAATTTGTGATTATTTTCGTTATTTTTCAAATTAGTCGATGATCGAGACCATGTAATGCTGTAAACCGAAAAAAAGGACTGGGGTTTGTAGCGTCTCCAAGGCAACAACTGTTGGGTTAGACACCATCTGCACTCACAACAACACCCATTTGTACGACGTCGCGAGGCTGACGTCGCTTAGCACGCCGCGACGAATCACACGCTGACCTTAGAGATTTGACTGTTTAGTACATTCAGGTTTTGTAGATTTTACAGTTACAAAGCTTAAGTTTTTCAGGTACCGATGAAACGAAATAACCAAATTTATGGAAGCGGTTACATTTCCGTGGGAGAATGAGGATGAAACGAGGTGCTGAGCAAATGAGAAATGACATCTCAACAATAGTTTACAACCTGAGAATTTGATCACAGCAAAATCTCACATTTCTTCCCACCCTCCTAACATCATGTTTTATACTGTTATGATATAATGAAAATAAAAGCAAAAATGATCTTACACGCAACACTAAATCAATAGTGTAACATGACCCTTCGCTGATATCATAAGCCAAGCTGTGAGTGACAATTTTCATACAGTATCCTTTCAGCAAGGGAAGGATTTAAACAATGTTTTTGTTTTTTTAAACTAGTTCAAGTTCAAGTTCAAACTTTATTTGCCATGTCAACAGAGTTGATTGGAATTTGTTTTGGTGCAGTACAGTGAAAGACATACATATACAATAGATAAAAACGGTAAGAAAAACAGGTAATCAGGCATACATGACATACATACATGACATACATGAACTACGATGGGGACATGATTCACTTTTGGTTCTCTGTGTATCAACATCAGTATAGTTATGCCAGAGTGCCTCTCCAGAGTGCGACGCTGGTATCATTCCCACACCTAGCGAGGTCAACTGTATCCGTGCCCTTAATTATACATCAGTCATCATCAGCATTCTCTGTTGCGTTTTATTATTATTATTATTTTCTGCTATATTATATTTACGCAAAACGTTTGTCATTCTAATCTACTATGTGTCACTATAGCTGTTTGTTCCCCTACAGTATTCCCTTGTGTTAATTGTGGGATGACTGGATATTCACTTGTGTTGTGTGATATAAGAGCTCGAACTGGTACCATAATTCATTTCAGAAATTACAGCTGATTTATAATCATTATACAGTCAAGATAAATGAACAGCAGGTGTGTCTGCGTTATGCTCTACATCACCACGATGGTGACAAAATAACTCCTGATTTTAGGGCTGAAATGACCTTCTCTCTAGCCTCGGCTCTCTTTCTGTCTGTCTGTCTGTCTGACTGACTGTCTGTCTGACTACAGATAGACAGACAGACAGACAGACAGATAGATAGATAGACAGACAGATTGATGGACAGGCAGATCGATAAATAGATAGATAGATAAGAGAGGCAGACAGATAGATAGATCAATAGCTAGATAAGAGACAGACAGGTAGATCGAGAGAGACAGACAGAGACAGATACTGTCAGAGAGAGAGATACCGCTCCTTGCTACTCTGAATCATAAGACTGTGTTCTTGTGACAGATGAGCTTGATCAGAGCAACGAAACGGTCCTCGGAGGTAACGATTAACGGTAATTGAATGAATCCAAATCCAATTTCGAAAATTGCAAGTAAATCTATGGTGACGATGAAAGAGGTCACCTCCCAGTCACCCCCGTTTCCAAGTCACGCCCCCTTTTGGTGGTCTTGGTTGCCCAGATTAGGACCGTTAATCCCTTTTGTTTACTTCAGAAGTCATTCACTCTCTGAACACAGGATGTGATCAAATCAAATTTCCGGAAGAAAAAAAACAAACCCCAAATTGTCTCTAAAATGAGTGAGAGCGTTACCTGTTACATACAACAACAATCTGCACTGGATGGACAAAACTGTCTGTGTTCTGCATTAAAAAAAAAACATGAGCAGAGCAATTACTGAGTACTGTATCTTATTTCTCTTGTGACTGCAGAGGGATGGCCAGTGTACTCCGGCCTGACAGCCAACAGTTAAGTGCAGGTGTATAAGCCATCAATTGGCCCGTGAAAGACAGGATGGTACTCATAGTATCAGATCATACTTAAAATACTTAAAGTGATCACGCTTAAAGTGCTATTAATCGAATATGTAAGACGAGACGCCCTCTAAAATAAAAAGCTACCTCTTTCGTTTATAAAAGCTCTTATCACCACATTACATACACGGTAGGTGTGTAGAGTTGTGGAGGACTGGGGAGGGAGGTAAGGCTTGCACACCGGATTGCTTCATAATGATGTGCATTTAAAAGCAGCTGTCAATTTGCGAATACAGGAAGTGGGATTTAGGTTGTGTGTGTAACCAAAGCTTGCAACCGTCGAAAACTTTAGGAAATGCACCGCGCTGCACAGACCGAGCCTACACCACTAAACTACATAAAGAGCTATACATACTAATGAAAGATGAACACATCTGCAAAGCTTTGGCCCGGGCTCTGACGTAACCTAGTGCAACAGATATTGTACATTTGGTTATTGTACATTTTGGTACATCGGTGCAACACAGAACTGTGAACACCCCCAAACACACAACCTAGATTTGCGCTGTAGGTTATGCATTGAAAGTATAATCCCCCCACCCCGTTAACAATGCAGTTAAGACACCAAACAAGGGATAGATTGGGAAATTATAACTTTGCAGGGAAAAATAGGGCAGCGACTGCAGCCTCTTCGAATGCTACTGCGAGGATTTGACTGTATAATTAGGTTATTTAGAGGCAAATTGTCAGATGAGTGGGTGAGAGAGTGTCACTGATTACTTCCATAAAAAAAAAATCAGGCACGACATTACAGAGCTGTTCTCTAATTGGCGTATAAATCAGGAATCAGGTGGAACAAGGCAAGTAGGAGAAAGGACATCCCACAGGAAAGGTTAAAAGGAATACAGTAAGAGCACTACAAGTGTAGCGTAACGCCGAGATGTAAACAGCAGGTGATTCTTTTTTAACCGTGACATAAGCACACAACAGATTACAAGAATAAGGAGATTTTTTTTTTTTTTTAAATGAGGAAAAAGTCAATCTACCGCTTCCGTCTCTCACCTCTGTGTTTTTTTTCAGACGTGCAATAAAAACAGTTAAAGAAAACAAATCAGGAAAATAATTTGCCTTCTTTGAGAAAAAAAAATGCCCGTGAGGGGGATAATTACACCAAGGCAATAATGTATTTGGGAGTGTAATAAGAAAAGGAATGTGAGTGTACGCTCAGACAATATTATTATTATTATAGATGAGTGACATTAAAACCTGAGGGGGTGACATTGGCTGCTGGTTGCATAATCCCACAGTGAAGACTAACTCATCATTGCCAATCATGTATATGAGAAACCAGATGAGATTTACAACATGGATGCAGGCTCATGTTGACAATTAGACATCAAGTTCTACAGTATAATATTATCACGTGTACCATCACAGGGTGAAAGCCTGTGTTTATTTCACTAGTTATTATTGTACAGGTGAAGAGTGGGATAACTGACAGATGGATTGGTTTTGGTAATAATGTAAAGTATAATTACATTTTTTTTTTTTGTCAGATATGTAGCTAGTACTTTGATATGAATATAACAGTCCAGTGAAAATATAATTTATTTTGTTTGTTATTTAAAAATACATTGCCTGATATTGTATTTATAGTATGGCAGCTTGCTATACCTACATGATCTTGTACAGCCCATACCGGAAGTTGGTGTGTTTAGCTTTAATTGTTCACACTGGTTGACTTTAGCGGTATAAACAACAAATGTAGATTCCACTAAATCCATAAGAATGCTGGAAAAATATAACAAAATATTCTGTCAGCTGTAAAAAAGAATTTGGTTAATTTGAGCCTCTAAAGGGATGTTACCTCCCACCAGAAAACATTTAATTGAGTTACTTATCTCAAGGAGGTTGTATTGAACCATAGTTACCCTCTTGAATGTTGACATGTATAGCACTTAGCAAAGTTATAAAAAAAGTTCTTTACAAATGTATAGTCATTATTATTACTTCTATTACTGGTGGCCTCTAGCAACGTGACCTGCAAATACTTAACCTCCTTCAATTATCTGCAATAAGAATATCCCCTAGATAGGTTTCTCAAAGACAACCCACTAAAAAGGCTCAAAGCAGGCTAAAAGTTACTCAACCTGTTACTCAAGACAGACAGAAAAAGTCTGATTGAGACTGAAACCTATACAACTTAACTAGAAACCAACAGAAAAGTTCAAACATAGAGTATATTGTCCTCAGTCTAAAAATAAGGCTGTTTTTCTTCATTCCTGAAAAGTTGACATTTTGAAGATCCAATGGCTCTGCCAAGACTTTATTGTTATTAAACAGGTGATGAAATAGTATTCCCTTGAAATAGTTGTCCCACTTTAATTTTGAAGCAAACACAACAATCCTGATGTTTAAAAATATAGGCCACCACCACTTCTGTGTATTGTATATATCACCCAAGTAGGCCGTTGTGAAGATGGATTTAGTAGTTGTCTATCCAGGGACTGAAATACAACAACACTTTTTTTTAATGGCTATGAGTTCGAGGAATTCATCTTGATAAGAAACCAGTTTTAAACCTCCAGCTATTTCACTTTCCTCTCTTTGAGCTATTGACACTGGTGCTACAGTATTAATGTATAGTGTGCAGAGCTGAATCAGGACTGAGAATTGAATAATGGCTAATACATCTATGATAAACTAGGACTTTTCTGATATATTGCGATGCATTTCACTGATTATATTGAAAAGGCGATATCGCTACGAAATATCGTGATACCACTTTTCAGCCATATCGCCCGGCCCTACGATAAACCTTTTCTACCACCATTACATGTGCTCTGCACTGATGTCTCTTAACTCCCACTTCAGCTTTTGCAGGGTCTTCAATTTGCGCTTTGCTCATATAGCCATAAACCCTTAAGCAGAACAAAACAGCATTTAAAAGTAAGAAACAGACATTTGGGGAAAGTCTTCTTGTTAAAATAAATAAATAAAGTAATTTGAGTGACTAGGATTACTCCACTCTAATTTATTCAAATTAAATTAATAAATGAAGGAATGGTCAATTAATCAATCAATTGATTACCTTACTGATCTCCATGAAATTAGTATTCATTGGTACATTGTGGAATTACCAGTCGAAGGTTGCTTCTCAATAATGCTTTATGTACTTCTCAATAATGCCCATTCTAGGGTTAAGGAGAGGTGAGATCTCTCATGATTTTATTTTTTAAAATGCAAATTTGAGCTAAATAACTCTTGTTATTGTTTCAATTACCAAAGATTCTAGAAGATCCATAGAATAATTATTCTGAACGTTATTTACCTACTGCAGAATGGATTTGCAGGACACCCAAACCTAAACAAAGGTTTACCTGCAACATGTGTTTTTTTCCCCTCTACATCAGCATGTTGTGGAAAAAAAAAGCATGCTTATTATCCCGAAACAAATAGAGTGAGTGAAATAGCGTGGAATGAAAAGCTAATGTGCAATGCAGCAAACGTTTTTTTTGCGGAGCTGGTGTTTGTGAGCACTCAGTGTAAGAGCACAAAAAATATTACTGGTGTGTTTTCAAGTTACCATCAACTTCAAGCATTGAATTGAGAACAGCTGGGTCAGCAGTTAGCATGCTCCAGAAACTTGCCATTAGTTCAAGGTCAATAACTAACATAGGAATTGCACTGTGTTGGGTTTTCTTTTTCTTTTTTTTAAAATGTTCTCTATGAATTTCACACATAATTAAGCTGTAGTGCTGATGAAATATGGTAGATAAGCATTCGTGGTTAAATTTAAATTGGTTCACTGTGGATTACGGGAGAGACATTGTCTGTGTTCGATATTGCACACTAAGGTACTGCCTGCTCAATCGGTATGTACTGCGCGCTGTGTACTAAATGAACAATTAAATACGCCGTTACCAGCATGTTCACATTGAAGTATACTCAACCGAGACAGTCATATGACTGCATCACGTGGCTGTATTGATCTGCTTCCACAATCTGAAGAGACGCAATGCATTGTGGGGCGGTTGAGTATGTCCAGTAAGCTCACGCCACGTACTCAGAAATTCTTCTCGCGTACACAAAATCAACATACAACAACGCACTACAACCTCAATTTGACGTCGCACCACATATTCAATTTGACGTCATACCTAGTATGAATAGTACGTTAGTACGCGATTCCGAACACAACCGTTTTCTGTTACCATTTAAATTTGTCCACAGTTCATGCATATAATCAATTCAATGCACAAAACCTTCTATGTAGGACAGGGCAGCGATTATCTATCAGAATCCACCGGCGTTGATGCTGATTTGTTGTAATGTGATCTCAATGTTTTCGGAGGCTGAACACATTGTTAATGTTTTATGCATTAGGGGGGGACGAGGGTCCAATGCCCAAGTTGTCATTTACCTAACGATCTTTAAAGTCGACTTGACATCGCCCAACATCCCTCCGCCCCACTGCTCTTGTGATTTTCCTTTACCCCTTTTTCCTCATAATTGATTGGATGTCTCTCAGTGGAATCTTTGGGGGCCTTATTATGCATTCTTTGCAGTCATTTGCCAGAACAATGTCTTAGCTTTTCACTGCATCCATTACATCCCCTTCAACCTCTCAGCCATTTTTAATGATGCAATCATTATTATAACCAGCAATAATACACAGCTCTCCCAGTCTGAAGGCTTTTTTTTGGCAGTGGACAGAAATAGGGGAGAAGATGGTTTGGATGTGTGTGTTTGTGTGTGTGTGTGTTTGTTTGTTTTGTGTGTGGGTGTATGAGTGTGTGTGTGTCTGTGTGCGCACGCGCGCATGTGCGTGTGTGTTTGTTTGTTTATTTTGTGTGTGTGTCTATGAGTGTGTGCGTGTCTGTGTGTGTGTGTATGTGTGTGCCCGTGTATCCGTGTGTGTGTGTGGCATGATGTAGCAGGGGGTGAAATAAATGTGATTAGTCAGGTGTTTCTAAATAACCAATTGTGTAAATAAAAAATGCAGACTTTCCACACCTACATCTGGCCTGCCCACCCACATACTGCACTGAGTGCAATTAATCACCATGTACCCGTGTACATAACAGCTACTTATTAGTTAGTTAGTATGAGCTTGAATTATATCAACTACACTACAAGCATGAAGCCATCAAGAATTTAAAGCTTGCTTTTTTGTAAGCGATGCTAGATATCCAACCCATATGTGTCATCTGTTTTACTTGTAAGCAAGTGATGTCTGAGAGACAGACAATTTCAGTGTACGTCGGATCGTATTGTTTTCCACAGCGAGGAGCGCGAGCGTTCTTATTCATCAGCTCGGTCGTCGTAGCGGCGCGGGCGGATTGAAAAGTCCCAAACCAAAACAAAGGGACTCCTGGTCCAGTAGGACCCGTGCGATCAGAGATCAGGGATCAGCTCGTTTGGACGCACGAAGCCAAAGTGTGACCCGGAGTTCAGGTGGACTCTCCGAGATCCCTGGGGTATAGGAAAATAAACCAGGGCTAAGGAAAATTTCTTCTTATATATTGAAATATCGGGGCAGAACAATGTTACGATAAGACATCATCTTCACCTTCATAATTTTTGATTACTGTGTGTCACTGTGTGTCTGTATGTGTATGTAAAGCGACCTTGGGTACTCAGAAAGGCGCTATATAAAAAAAATAAAGGCATTATTACTTTAAAATGAATGCATAATAATAAAAACAAAATAAGATGTAAAACAACAAACAACACTGCATGTGATTATCAATCAAACTCATAGAGCTTTATAGCAGAATGACTCAATACACTATACAGTACTAAACACTAGCTTACTTAGCTTACATGGCTTGTCCCGTGATTAAATTGTCTTAAATTGTCTTTGGTAACGATACAGTCTGTTACTCGTTGGTAAGGCTGAGCGGTAGCCACAAGCTAGTCCTGCCTATGCCAATTGGATCACAGTTGAGAGTCCTCTAATGGGATTCCTAAGACCCCTGGTGTTGACAACCACAATAAAAGAACCATTGCTCCCCTTGTCTTTAATATTACATATGGTTCAGCAACACAAAATGCCTGGATAAATAAATCTGTAGAACAACTATCCACCCTTTAACTGCCGGCATCAAGACAGTGACCCACCTAAGGATAGTTGTCCCTGTACAACATTCACCCATAACCCTACATGTAACGACGCATTACATCATTGTTGCAATAATGTTGGCTCTATGATGCTCCGATATCTTGGCATGCCCTATTCTAGTGGGCGTGATGCCCAGAAAGCCTTTAAAATAATGAAGTAACTGTACACATACAGTATTCACCTGATCTCTCTGTGCTTACACAGATACGACACAGTTTCCTCCTGCCTCACAACTGGCTATACGATTAGAGAGACAGACAGACAGACAGGCAGACAGAGAGACAGACAGTCAGACAGACAGACAGACAGACAGACAGGCAGACAGAGAGACAGACAGACAGACAGACAGACAGACAGACAGACAGACAGACAGATAGATAGATAGATAGATAGATAGATAGATAGATAGATAGATAGATAGATAGATAGATAGATAGATCTGGCTAGTAAAGACATCATAGAAAACGTGCACAACGCAGAACTACATGTAATTAAAGGATAACCCTTACGAAAAAGTCACATGTGAAATGAAATGTGGAAAACAACATGTCAACATGAGTGTTATGTGTTTTAGTTTTTCACATGTGAATATTCCCATATGTGATTCAACATTGTCCACAAAATGTGTTTTACATGTTAGTTTTTCACGTGATTCAATTAATGTGTGGAAATGTCAAATTCACATGTGACTTTGACACATATTATATTTTCACGTGTAAATTTTATTTCACATGTGATTGGCTTTACTCAGTGCAGGTTTCACATGGGAAATGCAAGATTTCACATGTGACTTTTTCGTGAGGGAATTTATCATTTAAAGATAATTAAAAATCCTTAAAAAAAGAAAAGGAGGCTAACAATGAGCCGGTTAGGTCATGAAAAATGGCCATTAATTCTGTGGTTAATAGTAGAGAGACTTTTATCATTGTAGCTTTCATTTCAAGGTTACGCTCTATACTGTGTACTGTAGAAAATGCAGCGCGCCAAACCTAAACTCAGAGTTTAGAAATAGCAATTGACACCAAGAGTTAAATGAATGAAAGGAAGATGCCATACAGATACGAACAGAGATCAGTCCTATGTGATTTCCAGCTCTGAATGGCCACAGATCTGCTCCTATCGGCAAGAGCCTGTTTTCTGCCTCCATTTCCTCTGAGCATCCAAACCGAACCTGCTCTCAGAGAAGTCACTGTTTCAGTAGAACACTGCTCCCTCTGAAGCAACACAGTAAAAGAGGCTTGATATTAGAGGCGTGGAGGGACTCAAACACAGCTCCTTTATGAGGAACTGTAGACATTAGGGGGCTGCTGCTGTTTTCCCTTTTTGTTATTTTTTGTTTTGTTTTTTTGCTCTATGACTCACGCTCTTCACATGAAGGACTCGCCGAACAAAGCTGCATTTCCCCCCGAGGCGACGACCCGGCCTCTACGT
>OMKK01007497.1:4644-16299 GCA_900302305.1 Polymixia japonica | reverse complement strand
CGGGAGTAGAACGTAAAGACGGGGAAGGAGAAATTAAAAAACGAATTTAAAATATAATGAATAACAAGACGCGGCAGTCGCCGAAGAGGAAGAGCGAGAGAGCGGCGAGAGCGGGGTTGAGAAAAGCTCGCGGAGAAGACAAGAGGAACAGAGAGATAGAAGAAAAGAATGTTTGAAATACAGGGACGAGACGCTGCACTTCAAAGCTTCTCAAAAGCCTTTGGTGAAAACACTCCGTAACAGCGGAGGAAGACGCCCGGCGCCGCCTCTCCTCTACGCCTGCCATCACACAGACTCGGAAATTAGCCGAAGGAAATAGCCGTCACTTTCACTGCAGTAGCTAACAGTGGTCGGGCTAGTCGGCGAAATTACTGCTATCCAGTTGCAACAACAATTCAATTTGCAATGACACCTGCAATTTGGGTGTAATGGCTGGAAAATGGGGTGGGTAAAAATAGGTGACTGACAGAAAAGAGTAGAGCAGTGAAGAGGAGAGGAGAACTTGAGGGGATAATATGGGGCCGGTGTAGACGGGGACCAGGCAGTGTGCTCTAAAACCTCCTTACTGCTCTCTGCCTGTGCATGTGTGTGCATGTGTGTGTTGTGCATGTGTGTGTGTTATGCATGTTGTGCATGTGTGTGTGTGCATGTGTGTGTTGTGCATGTGTGTGTGGTGTGCATGTGCATGTGCGTGTTATGTGTGTGCATGTGCATGTGCGTGCATGTGTGTGTAGGCTGCTTGGAGGTCAGCCATGTCCCTTCAAGACCTGACATTTAACTCTGACACCTCTCATCTCATTTCATCTCCAGCCTCCCTCAGCCTCCCACAGCTTAATGAGTGACACAATGAGGACCTCATCTCTCCTCTCTCTCTCTCATAGCCATCGTTTCCTTCATCTCTCACCCCTCATTCCCTCTCTCATCCTCTGAAACCTTCCAAGCTCTCTCCCTCTCTTCCTCTCTCCCTCTTTCAATAATCCGCATGGTGAGTGTGTGTTACCGCGTGTGGATATGAGACGACGGGGCCAATGTGCTGCTGGCAGCCAATTACATTAATGCGCTCTCTTCTTTGAACTGCTTATCGCTGCCAGCGCAGCCTTTTCCAAACACTGGGGCTCTGTCATGCCTTTCCAGGGGACGGCTCCTGAGAGCCGGGGCCGGGGCCCGAGGTTGGGGTAAGGGAAGACACACGTGTCGGGTAGAGGACAAACAGGCAGACACACGCATGGAGCATAATCGCGGGCCTTTGCCATACGAGATAAAACCGGCCAAGTGTAAAGGTTCAATTAGAAGCCCGAGTAGGATTCTCGAAAATGTAAAAATGAGCTTGGGTTGAAATGGTGACTGTTTTTTTTTTTTTTTAAAGAAACAGAGAGAGGTGCTGTAGGGACGTTTGGAGAAATGGGCAGAATTTGGTAAGAACAAACAAGAATTTGAAAGTATACAACAACAAAAAAAAATCCAGCCCCTCCTCTCCTCCTCCCCTTCAGCCCTCCCTCCAAACGAGGCTCACATCATTATAAGGCAACCATCTGTCTTGTTGAAGCAGTAGAGTCTGGCTGCTGGTCAGGTAGGAGAGCGAGTGAGCTGTGCACACCATGTGATTGACAGGCAGGCAGGCAGGGATGCCTCCTGATTGGTTGGTTGAGAGGCTGAGTACAGAGCCTGGGGCAGCCACAGAGACCGGCTCTTCTCAGAGCGTTTGATTCATCAATAGCTGTCGATGCGAATGCAACTCGCCTACAGCACTAGGCAAAGAAAACCAAAGGCATATGTGCGATAAAAGATCTTGGCAAGAATGAACACGTTTTAAAATAGGCAGGTGGATATATACATTTGAGGATTTTCCAACATGGGCAGGCTTGCAGGTACTTGAATGAGGAAATTCACAAATGCACGCAACACACACACACACACATACACACACCTACACGCACACACACATACACCTACACGCACACACACACAGACACATACATGCACGCACACACCCCTACATATACACTGAAACAAAGCCTCACACACATAAACTTTCTACGTTTCATGTAAAGGTCAGGTTGCTTGCTACCATTTCCGAGTCAATTGATTCATTTGACATTAGAAAGCTTAGACCCAATGCTGCTGATGAACTGAAGAAGAATCTCACAAATATCAAATGTTTTATTTTATTAAAATGGCATTTGGCCAGACACTCCCATTTTCATACCATATTATCAGTAATGACTGCCTTTGTTAACTGAGGCGTAGTCCATCTTTAACAACTTCAAATTGCTGTGATTCAATATGTTCTTTGCTAGCTAATGACATGGTCAATTATAGAATTTCCAAAATAAGTGTGCATGCACACACACACACACACACACACACACACACACACACACACACACACACACACACACACACACACACACACACACACACACACACACATGTCCATGGGTGCCATAATGAGACTGTCTGATCTAAAGTATTGATCAGTGGTTGTAAGCTT
Source organism: Polymixia japonica (assembly GCA_900302305.1). NCBI lineage: Eukaryota > Metazoa > Chordata > Actinopteri > Polymixiiformes > Polymixiidae > Polymixia > Polymixia japonica. The sequence continues at coordinate 13,808 of OMKK01007497.1, read as the reverse complement.
GCAGAGGGTCCTTGGGGATTTCAGCATCACATAAAAGACAACATTACAGCTTATCAACAGGGGCCAAACGCAAGGTGACCTTCACTCCGCTGCCTCTTGGCCCGGCCTGTTACAATTAGTTGGAGGAGGGATGAGTATGAATTTCAGCTATAGTATGTGTGCGTCTGTCGGTGTCTGTTTGTGTACGTTGTTTGTGTACGTTGTTTGTGTGTGTGTGTGTGTGTGTATGTGTGTCTGAGAGGGTGTGCGTGCATGCACCCTAAACACATTTAACTTTCCACAACGTCCAAAAACTGCAGCATACCTGCCCTGGCATTATGCACAGGAATGTTTGCCTGAATAGCTTGCCCTCACAACTTTCTTGTAAAACAAACAGCATAAAGCAGGGCCATTAGCTCGCTACTGCAATAGGGCTGAACAGTTTTCCTTGCACCCTTCTCTGTTCTACTACAAAATGACCATATGGCTTATGCATAATAATAGGTATGCATTTGCAACTCATCACTCCTGCAAAGCAATCTTGTTTCTCTTCCACACTGTGTGCTATGAAACAGGATGTTATTTCAACTAACGCGGCCAGCAACTTTTCACATCCACAACATCCACATAAAATGTTATGTGTCACGGCAAATAAATTCCAAAATAAGGGGCACAGCAGGAGATAGGAATACAGGACCGTAGACCGCAATAAATATTATCCTTGTCATTTATCCTCACATTTCTGGTGACTCACAAAAGCCCATTTCCCGATGAAGGAAATACGGGGAGGAGAAATGTATCTCTCTCCTTGACCTGTGCTCTGATAGGTCTTCGGCTCTGCACCACTTTATAATCCTTCCCTGGGAAACGACGCACCTGGAGGTCACTAGGAACCAAGGTTACCGACTGTAAGTGCCTGCGGTGTTTTGGGGGATTCTAGAGGTTGGACGGAGCTCTTTGCTGTGTGAGCAATAGTCAGCCTTAATAGCTTCTGACAATACCTACGTTCGGAAGGATTTGCTGTTATTTCCTCCGTTCCTTTTCAGCCTACGTTTCTAATTGGATGCTTTGCTTTAGCCAAGCACAATGAATATAACAGCAAAAACATAAAGCTTAATGTTACGTGGCATGAAGAGAGGTTTTTCTCTGAGCATTTTGACCTTCTCTGTGGCCTTACGGCTGAACCTTATTTTTTATGTAATTACCACAACATGTTCCACTCATAGTTAGTAAAACGTTATCATAAGGTCGCCTGCTTTAAATAATCCAATCAGAAAATCGTATTAATACCCTCGCAAAGGCATGTAGATTACATGTCATAACATGCGTGACAAGCCGTCACCAAATAGTAAAAGGTTGTTAAAAATTGTGTCAAATCTTTACATAAAGTTGATATACTAATCTACACCTATGACCTATTGTGTAAATATGCAAAGTCCTTCAAGGCCTGAAGGACAGATTCATTCCTCACACCTCTGCCAGACAGAGACAAATTAGCAGGTGAAGGCCACAAATTAATTACCATATAAATCAGTTTCCAAACAGCCAAGATGTTGTCGTAAAGTCAATCCAAATCATTTTTACAAGTCAATCCAAATCATTTTACACACCACCTAAAAGTGCAAGACCTCAACAGAAGTTAACAGTAGTTTTTAGATAATGAAATTTGCATCCATCACTTATCTCAAAACCCTAAAATGGACGTACAGTGACTTGCAAAAAGTATTCAGCCCCCATCAATGTTTACACATTTTCTTGCTCTTGTAGTCTAATTGTAGTCCACTGTAGGAAAACTTTGCCTCTATGTTTTGTTGCATAGAGTGATGGGCCGGTGGTGAAACAGCAAGTCATTCAAAAGTTAACCACATATCCCATGTTGTCCTTGGGATATGTGTATGATGTAATTCACCCTACACCCTGACATCCCATTATTATGATGTATTGAAGTGACCTGGTCTCGGCTCTTCTATGAAGAAAGACAGAATTAAAACTATTTTGAAAAGAAAACATTGTTCTAAGCCCCTAAGAACTATCTAAAGGTGACGTCTGACTGTGGTAATTTAGCTCAAATAAAGACAGTTATTTTAATTTTAGTTCTTACAGAACAATTTCTAGAATTTCCTTTTAACTTTGATAAAACGTAGCACAGCCAAAAAACCCACAAAAAAGTGCATTTTGAAATGACATGGTAGTACAACAAAATGTCCCAAAATTCAAGGGAGCTGAATACTTTTGCAAGCCGCTGTATACTGTATGACTCTTTGGCTGAAGGCCTCAATTTGCCAATCTGATCAGGGAGATGAAGGCTGATATATTTTGGGGAAACACTGTTTGAAAGCTCTGTCCTCCAGAGTGAGAGAACGGCAGAAACCAAAGAACGCCTTGATCGATTCCGCCACAGCTATTCCAGGAACAATGACAAAGTGGGTGTATTGAATTTTCCACATTTTGGACTAGAGTGAGATGATATTGTTGGGGGGGGGGGGAATCCACAATATTTCTCAGGGACACTTTGTAGCCTAACAATGCCTAGCCTATTTCAGCTAAACAAGCCCCTAACATGAACCTTTTGATCTGCTTCCGGAATAGCGCTGCTGTTTTAGAACACATTTCTAATAGTACACAATTGCCTCTACCCTGCAATCTTTTTGTTCAAAGGCATTCAATTACCAAGAGAAGCAACTCCCTGACCCAACTCCTGCGAAGCCGTCGTTCGCTACTGACGTCACCGCTGCCAATACCTGCAGCTAATTGCTCAGTATAATTCACATTTATTAGGGCAGCGGTAGCCATTTAGGAATTCACTCGATATGGTGTGTGTGTGTGTGTGTGTGTGCGTGCTCGCGCGCACGTATGTACGTGTCTGTGTGTGCGAGCGCGTGCGTGTAGATTAAATGAGCCTTCTATGGGGTTGAAAGGCACTTTCCACCCGCTATGACTCCTTCCTTTCTCTTACTCTGTTCCTTTTATGAGGTGACCATGGTTACAGCATTTTCCAACCCCAAGTTCATGAGGATGGATTAGGTGTCCATAGTACAGCAGTATAATCTATCACACCTTATGACCTGGTGGCTATTGTCTGGCATTACAGCCTATAAGGATGACCAGGTATCTGGAGTATTGGCTATGATGATAATATATTGCACTACATAGTGAAGTCTCTCCCTTTACCCTCCTGCTGACAGGGTACAATCATAACTGTGACGGTAATATGCTGTATTAAGCTGCATAGTCAGGCACCTTTGCTCTTGTATTATAACCTATTATGTATCAACGGAATGGAATACAACATCATAAACCAAGCTCCAGGACCAAGCGTCTGCTGGGTGACCACCAGTGTTTGCTCTCTTCTTGTAGCCCAGTACGAAGAGGACCGCCATTTTCCCTACCCCATTGAGTTTTATATTTCCCACGTTCTCCCATCAACTCCCACTTTAGCACACACAAACCTGACATTACACCCTCTGGTCTACAGTTCTGCTGCTAGGAATGGTAACCAATTGGCCGTAATATGCCACATTAAATTGTCCCCAAAGCTTGGCATCGCCCTGCCAGTTATGATGCGCTAAGCTGACGCCTGTTGACAGTAATTGGACACTAACAGATCTGTTCTATTCATTATGTATCTTTGTTAGCCTCTCGTGATGTTAGCCGTGTTCACTTTTACATTTTGGCTGTCTCCGCTACCACCAGACTGCAAAATGGTCAGAATGAATAACACCGTAATGCTAACAGTCATAACAGACGTGTACAGTAAGCTATTCCCTCAATACCTGGATCAACTGTGTACCTATAGGCCAATATCCAGTCCAGCGCCTGTGTACTGTTGTTTTTCTTCCGCACACGCGGATATGCCGTTGCCCCCTAAGACGCTACATCTCTCCATTTTGGCACTGCCCTGTCTCTGTTTAAATCACAGTGATGGGTAATAAATATTACAAACCCAGCTGGCAATAGAAGTGAAATGAGTAGACATAGCTATGATCCCATATGCCAACTCGAATTGTATAAAATGTTGCATAAAACTGTCTTGTTTTATGAAGACACGCTTGTCAGAAGAAGCTCGAGCAAGACAATAAACAATATTTCTCATAGTTAGAGACGCGACTTCAATATTGCACTTCAATTCTCAACTAAAAACGCAGCTCTGAGGCTGCGTGGAGGTAACCGACGCAGGAGAGAAAAACTCCACTTCCAGATTTTGGATGTTGCCCGCAACAGCGGTCGAAGGGGGGCTTGGCGAAGTCTACACTGCGGTTGTCCCTGACATTTAAGACAGAGTGTGTGTCATGCCTGTGTGTGACATGTTGAAGGCCAACGTGGTGATGTATCTCTAATGCTGCAGGGGAGTAACCTCGGACAGCCTCTCGGGAGCCAGCCCACTGTATTAATGAGCCTGTGTGCGTGCGTGCGTGCGTGCGTGTCCGGGGAAGGATCGTGTACCCCGCGCGTACCCAAACGCAACACAATCTCACTCGTGGAAATGTCCGTGGAGCCTTGTGGCGCACGGAAGGGAAGCCCGGTCGGTGACTGTAACTTGAAACGAAGGAAGTGAGGCGGGACAGGAAGTAAAGTTGAGGAGAAACTAACCCTCGGGCCAAAGAGGACATGATCAGGCAGGAGGTCAAGGCATGTCAGATCACCTGATGACTTGAGGCTCTACTGATTAAGTAGACAGAGAGAGAGAGAGAGGTATGGAAATAAGAGATGAGAGGGGGAAGGGGAAGGTATGGAGGGCGGGTGAGTTTGGATTACTGTAAAACTGTTGAAATATAAGACTGTGAAAATACGTAATTAGAAAGACTACACAGCCAAAAGTGGCGTAGGTGTAACTTTCTCCACAAGCTAACTCTGCGACTTGCACAATTGTCTTTTAAATTGACAAACATCATATGTGTAATTCATGGCACAATTCAAAAAATGATTTGGCTCTTGCCGTTTTCTGCCATACATGTTTTTTTCCCCAAATAAGGTCCCATGGGGGACAGCGGAAGGGGAGGGGCTTAGGCTCTCTATGGAGGTGAGGATGAGATGGAAGAAGGATAATATCTGGACAAGGAAAATGTGAATGAAATCCCCGGAGGAACTAAAGGGTCAGAGGGGAATAAGGGGACATGTGAATATGGAAAACGTTTTTTAGAAATAAGTGGAGGCAGCCCTTCCTCTTAGCCGGTGTCTGTGAAAGCCGGTGAAATTATTTTTGACAAGGTCTGAATCCTCCCTTACACGGCTCCTACTTTTAGGTCTGAATGAAAATGTATCTAGCAGTTCTCTCTCTCTCTCTCTCTCTCTTGTGGTAAGAGCTACACAAACAATACAACATACAACCTGAGGGCACCTGATACAAACAAACAAACCATAATCTCCCGTGACACCCGACACGTTCCCACTGCCATGACATAGCTTTTACGAGGGTAGATTACAGCCTCTCATGTATGTGATTAAATTAAGAACCGATCGCAGCCACTGTCACTCCAGCTTTGTGTTTGGTGAACATCCACACGGTATCCCATGAGGCTTTGCTCCAACAGCCGTCGGGGCGAAGCAAAGCGTGTTTCTCGTTGCTGGATGTGACGTTCGGCGCACCTGGAGCGTACAAACAAACCCGTCCCATGCGCTTTAAAATGACGGCCGGGGGGGGGAGACGTTCATAACACATCTTCTGACTGCCTTCCTAATTTCCGAACAAAATCCCCCAAACAACCTCACAACGCCAGGTTTGGTTTATCCTACGCATTGCATAAGAGAAGTATCAGCACCACTGTAAGAGTGAGGGAAACTGCACCTGCCTCTTCCTGACATCCTCATACAGAGAGCACTCAGCCTTCTCTTGGCTTACGCTCCCTGGGATTCAAAGATAAATAATTAAATTGATTAGGGAGCCGATCAATGGGTCGGCGAATTAGGAACTTGGCAGACAAAAGACGCTTCCCTAGCCTCCCACCGCCACACCGTTTCCACCCAACTTTTGCTCCCGCGCTTTGACGCGACGGTGGGAGCGGTGGGAACGTCATGTCAGCAAACGCTACGCTACATATACATACATAAAGGGCTGAGAAGGTGTGGACACCGGCTGAAGTCTTGCTTGGGAGGAATCCATGTATAGACAAAGCAACGCTCGGGGAGTTCAATCTGTTGACCTAACCTTTGCTGCGCTCTGAGGCTGTTTTACCGATAGGCTGACACACAGGGTTTCCTCTCTTCCTCCCTGCTCGCTGGCTATCGGAGATAGGGGAGTTTAGCCAATATAGCTTTCATCCATCAAATCCTCTCTGATTACTGCTGGTAATCACTACTTCCGGAAAGGAAGAGAACCAGCAAACAAAGTATCTAAGCCCTAATCCAAATGTCTGCAGAACAATAGCTCATACCGGACACATCCTTCTGCTGCACATCATCTCCACGGTAGTCGTAATTGCATCGCAGGTTTCTAGCGCCGTGGCTCAGTGGTTGGCACCGTTGCCTCACAGCAGGCGGCGGGCAGAAGGCGGGTTCAAACCAAGCTCTCTGCGGTGTTCGCATGTTTCTCCCCACGTTTGAGAGGGTTTCCACCGCGGCGCTCCGGCTTCCTCCCCGCAAAAGACATACGCGTCGGGGCGGGTTGCGGAGCGTCGCTGTCGCCGCTTCTCAAATCCGAAGTCACAACACTCGTTGCCTCGCTGTTCGACTATGCGCGCGTATAAAAGCTGCGACAGCCGCTTTATAAACGAAAGCCATTATTGTAAGCGTGAATTAACGTTCCGTTGGGGAAAGAAAAGAAGACAGGACGTAGCGGCGGAGGGAGGAGAAAGAGAAGAGAGAAATTGAACCGCGCGTCCTTTTATGTCTGAGAGCGCAGTTCAAGCGCTCCTCAGGTCGGCTGGATAGAGAGGCCTCATGTAAGCGCCACGTCGTCAGGAGTCAACAAGTCGGAGATCGATCGGAATTTTACAAGGCGAGAAGGAGCGAAGCGAGGAACTCCGCAACGTTCCCCGGAGCGAACTATTAGGTCACGGGGGTTGCAACGCTACCTCAGCTGTCAGAGTCACAGGGCCGAACCTAAAGCTAACAGTCTAAATGAAAGAATGTATCCAGCCCGAGCCGCTGAAATTCGAGAACAAATGAAGTGACATAGAATACTCGGTGACACAGCACCGGAATCAGACTCACGACACGGCTGTCCGTCAAGTGCTCAATTTTAGTGTTTGATTTCAGATTTAAAAGGATGCGAGTGTCCGAGTAATGCAAACTGCATTCTATTACCGAGGAGCTTATTACAGATACAATCTCTTACATCATTTACACCGAAAGATTTGCTTTCGGAAAAAAAAAAACGCAGCTCGCTACGTTTCATCAAGATTTCAGCGTTCAAGCCGTCGCTAATGATGCACAGTTTTTTCCATAGCAGATGACTAAAAAGTAAGTCAAAGTCATGCAGGTCAAGCGTGGCTGGGGGAATATAAGTCTATAAGAAGCTTAAGGTATTGTTGCAATGTCTACATGGTAGATCTTTCTTATCTGGGAAGCCACAAACATCTGCCCACACCAAACCAGGAGAAGGAACTAAGCCCTAGTTGATGTGTTCACATGTGCAATAAACACAGTCAAGCACAAGCGTGCAGGCACGCGCGGTGTGTGTTCAAGCACGAGCACAGGTAGCCTGCATGCTTGCGCGTACACATACACACTGCACACTCCGCCACCACTTATTAATAATAATAAAACGAATATTAAGTTATGTCTTGCGGTTTATTTCCAACTAGCTTTTGCACGCCACCGGGGGCGTCAACCCATCAATCCACGGAGGAGCAACAATCCAAGCAGTCCAGTTAAACAGTACCCTACTGTGGAAACAAACTACATGTCTTCTGCTGTTCGGAAATCAATGGACCCTTGGGTCCATTTCACCAATCACCTTCCTTCTGCCTTCCATATAACACCACCTGCCCACTGCTGAAAAAAAAAAGCCCTCCGCCACCAAGCGTATCTATGGATATCTACGCATGGCAACAGTTGCCTGGAACTACCAAGGCTAAGAATAACTCATTTTGGTGCAAGGAACAGGAAAAAAAATCATTGACATGAAACCTTTGCAGTTCCAGCTAATGAGTCTTTCCTTTCATGGTGGGAGTTGATTTAAATGAAACGCAACCCTTTCAGTTTACATAATGATTCCTTCATAACACAATTAATAACAATAATGCACAGAATCAATCACTCCTAATTCCAGGATCAGAAAGTGATTTGGCTCATTATCTTTATTTTAATATTCCTATTTATGCAGTGTTGAAAAAGAGTTGAGGGCAGAGGACGCGGGGACGCGCATACTCGACTCGAGTATGAAAATGCTGAACTTTTAAACACGTAATCTTGATACGTAACTATCCTCGAGCAGCTATTCATTCTTCATGCTCTGTTTACTTAGGATTTCTTGTTTTGCACACAGTATATTCCGAAGAAAGACAGTTATTTCAGTAAGAAACCTGTTAAATGCATCACATATTTTTTGTTGGGAACCCCTATAATTAATTGCTAAATTAGAGGGAAGCCTAAATGCACACACACACACACACACACACACGGCTGTCAGGTAGCGGTGTGGCCTACAGTCGGTAAATGCGGTATGCTAGCATGGCAACAGCTAAATGCCACAGCGCAAGTGGAGCACACGTTATCTACTGGGATCTTACGCCACAAATCCCACCAAATGTCAGAAGAATATGCAAATAAAATAGCTCATAACTCCAGGGAAATAAAACAAACATCGGTGTCCTTTTACGCTGTCTTTAACCAATCCATATCAAGATAGGCTCGAGAAAAAGTCGATTTCAAAGGGCCTCACAAAAGGAGGAACAGGAAATTTCTCACTTGAACACACTTGAGAGTGTGTAATTATGACACAAAAACTGCCATCGGAAAAAAGAGACGAAATACCTCAATTTCTATCTCCACTAAAAAATGCATGTAGATTTTTCACATTAATCAAGTTATATCATTGCAACTGCAACACCATTACTCGTGGTAAGCTGGCTCTGATGAGAAAAGATGTGTTTCTCCGAAAAACAGAAAGAAACCCAAGTAAAAGCTGACGTAGTTGTCCTTTCACCATCTGTCCCCTTCTCTCCCTCCTTCGCTCTCTCCCTCCCTCCATACTTCCCTCGCTCCCTGCCTCGCTCTCTCCCTCCCTCCCTCCCTCGTCTCCCATT
>OMKK01007486.1:13619-27555 GCA_900302305.1 Polymixia japonica | reverse complement strand
TATATAAAATAAAATAATAATAAATAATGCAATAAAATATATATATTTCTTATTATTTAAAGGGAATATGTATCTCTAAAAAAAGAAAGTGTTCTGTTATAGTATAATAAGTAATAAGTAAATAATTGCACAAGTGGAGAACCTGTGGCTTGGGCTAAGTTCTTTACAAACAGAGAATGTTAGGGAGTTCCTTGACCTCTCACAGTAGTCCGTCTAACCAGTCCTCTATACAGAGCTCCTCTCAGCCAGCAGTAGCAGGAGGGCACCGTTTGAAAGGGATCTGGTTGCAGTAAAAGCAGATATGTTATTTTGAACATATTGTTGAACGTATTATTGAACATTTTGTGTGTGTGTGCCTGTTGTACTTAGCTGTGATTTCTGGTTTCGTCTGGTATAGTATCTAAACACCTGAAGTAATATACCTGTATATGTAATCTGCATGTAAAATAAAGACTCAAAGCCAACAAACCTGAATAAAGTTACTCTCGGTAGTGACATAACTGCAGTTACTCTGACATCACTATAGTGACATCATCACTATAGTTACCTTGCCTTCACTATACTGACATCATTGCAGTTGATGTAAGGTCACTGTAATGACATCACTGTAGTTACCATAACATCACTATAGTGACATCATCACTATAGTTACCTTGCCTAATTATGGGCATCTTAAGCATAATTCATTGTCATGCATTGGATATACAAAACGTGCAATACGTTAAGTCCCTTGAATCATCTGACCAGTACTAAGCTCCCCAGCCCTAAACCAAACACACCACCGAAGCCTCTAAAGCCAGGCTTTAAAAGACAGCCAGCCACTGCTCTCAGCCTTTTTACCTCCAGGCCTGAGTACGTCATGAAAGTCAACCACTCCTAAGCAATACCAAACGTGATTCAATCACACCATGATTGATTTCCTGCTCTATCAATAAATACCAGCGGACATCTGGGCTTATTCTCGTCATTCTGACTGTCTAGTTTATAGCCACACAATGAACATGCTTTTTTTTTTCTATTTATTTATGTCTTCTGTTGCTTTGTAAAGCGCTTGATGAGAAACACACATTGTGAAAAGCACTTTAAAAAATTCCTGCAGTATCTTTTGAACAGTCAACATGAATCACAGTAAGAAAATTCAGTGCTGAACGTAATGAAATGCAATTAATACTAACTGCCTTGATTGTAACTGTACTGAATGGAACTAGATTGAACTAACCAGATATTTTATTTGGATTCAAACATGTAGAATAATATTAAGGCAATAGATTTCAGCACCAACTGTCAAAAAATGTTTTAAAACCCCTTTGGGATAAGACTGGTGAGATTTAAGTTAAGCAGCCCTGTGGTTCTGCTGACGTAGGGTTTCTGAACTTGTTTCGTGCTGAGGGCACTGAAATGAATATGCACATAGGTTAGGCTGAGCCGGCTGAGTAGACTTTAGTTTTTAGACACAAAATTGATAGAATGTTTATACCTCAAATGAGAGCTTTGCAGCGGATAGTGTCAAATCCACACAGTGACACAAATACCCATTCTCATACCTTCTCTGTACATGAAATAATACTGGAACTCCTATTGCTGGGATGTGCTGGAGGGTCGCTATGGGGTCTCCGAGGCCAGGCTTCAGGGACCACTGTCCTAATGAGTTTGGAGACAGGCAGTGTAGAAGGAGAACCCTTTGACTTATTAACAAAACACATTTGTTTTTAACAAACCATTAAGTTGATATGCTCCATAGAACGTACAACAACGGCAAAGCATAAACACTATGACAGACACACACACACACACAGGATAAAGGCAATGACACATTAAACAGCGTACAGTAAGTCTGTTTAGTGTCTCTCATCAGTCATTGTGACTATTCAAGCATGGATACACACACAGATGAAATGAGACATAGTAACTGAGTATGTGTACGTGTGTGTGTGTTTAATAGATTGAAAGATGAATCATTGCAGGGGTGACCTGATTCTCCAGGGAAGTGTGGGCATGTGCACATTTGTGTGTATCTGTCTGCCTGTGTGTGTGTGTGTGTTTGGCGGTTAATGGCGCATGAAATGATGTATTCATTAGCCTCTCCTTAAGACAACCCACATGACGGGACAATAATCGTATCTGTCAGTTGCAGAACAAGAACAAAGAGACGTTTTTTTTTGCGCGCGTCTGATCATTTTTCAACGAGGAACGCCACGGAAACCATCCCTATTCGTGTCTGTTTATCCGTTTTGAACCCTTACCTGTCCACGATGATGTGGTTATAAGATATAAATATCAGAGCTCAGGGAAATTCTGAAACAATTCTGGGTGCATCTTCTTCATGAAGATTATTAATTATTGTTTACGCGTTTTATTAAATAACACCACTGACACAGGAAAGATGGGCGAGAGATAGGTGATTGTGTCCCCACGAGACTGAAGGCACCTTGCGAGCGCCTATAACACCCCCCCCATCCCCCGTTTGAGCCACCCGGGATGAAGAAGTTCTGGTTGTTCCCCTTGGGGAATGACGTCGGAGTCTGCAATCCAAACCGGGGTCCGCGGCGTATGTTTCTTCGATCTGAGGAAACGGATGTGGGATTTTACGAGCGCACGCATATTAGACCCACCGCAGACTGCCGCCCCGATAAGTCGAGTCACATCACAAGCGGTTCGAGATCAGAGCCAGGGCGCATGTGCGTGTTGTGTGTGATGATGATGATGTGTGAGGCGAAGATCGGGGTGACAGCCAGGAAACAGCCTCTGGTGTCATCCAGCGCTTTATGACGGTAATGACACATGAGACACTCCGTATGGACATAAACGTCTCTGCTGCAATGGTAATGTCACGGCTGATTACGTGCGCCTTCAGATCACAAGTGCACACGCGAAGGGTAGACTAGCCTCTCAAAGCTGGCGTCGTTGCCGGTCTTTTGCGACGCTTCAAAACGGAAATGAACGCTGACTGATTGTTAGCATGCAGACGTACTTCCTGGTTGGTTGGTGTCAGTGGGTTTCTCAATGTGTTCCAACAGGCCACAATAACTTAAGACAGGAATTTAAACTTAAGGTAACAGATAACAGATATTGACCTTTTGACACGTTGATGTTGTTGTTTTGTTTTTCCTTTTGCTTCACCTATATGCTTGAAATTGGCACATTGACAATTAAGTAACTTAAAACATAAATAAATCGATTAATGTACACAATGGTGCACAATACACTCTTTTGTATTTAGTTTTTATTTAACATTTTTATTAAACTGGGCTGGTTGTTTTCGAGTGGCTAAGAATGAAGCACCACTACAAACACAAAATATTAACATCAAACAAGGAAATACAAAAAGAATAATTCACATTCAGGAACGTACAGAACGACGCAAATGACCTGCATAACAAAACAACAATAACAACACGACTCAGATTGCCTCACTGTGTGTCACTGTGTATGTGTATGTAAAGCGACCTTGGGCGTTCAGAAAGGCGCTATATAAAATAAAGGCATTATTATTATTATTATTATAACACAGAACTGTGGGCAAGGTGGAAATGTTTACACGGTGCCACCCAGAGAGACTTACAATAAACGCGAACAGCAGCGAAAGCGACAGCCGTCATTATAACATCAGTGTGTCAGAGTGCACCGCACAGGCAGATAAAGACCAGACAGCTTTCTAATAGTCTCTTTTCTCACAGACCGCTTCAATGATCTGATCCTCTTGTATGCTTTGGAGCTCCTCCACCGCCCCCCACCGGCAAGGTTCCAGCGCCATGGCCTGGAAATCAGCACCAGATGACGGGAGAGGGACGCGGAGCGCCGAGCCAAGCTCTCTAAACCCAACCCAGCCAGCCCTGACTAAGGGGGGGGAGCAGTGTGTCAGTGTGTATGTCTGTCTGTGTGCGCGCGCGCGTTTTCACGTGTGTGTGTGTGTTGGCGTCGGTGAGCGCGCACGTGTAGGCACCTCTCGTGCGCGTGCGTGCATGTCGGTCATTGTGCCTCTGCGCCGCTGTGCGTCGGGTACGCCTCCGTGCGTCTGGCCGCCAGCCAGGTCAGTCCTAGCTTCGCCCAGCATTCCCGAGAAGGCAGGGGGACGGTTGGTTAAGTGAGAGCGAGGGCTGGGGATGGGTGTGTGAGAGAGGGAGGTATGGCGGTATGGCTGGGTGGATGGGGGGGGGCTTCATTACCAAGGGCCCTTTGATCTCCTGAAGTGGTCTGAGCCCGCTGAGTGGGGTGGGTGGGCGAATGCTGGATGATGTGTGTGTGTGTGTGTGTGTGTAAACTTGGGGAGGAGAGGATCAGCGCGGAGGGTTGCCGTAGAGACCGCTTAGAGCTCTATTGTGGTATGCACAGTAAGTTATGGCCTTGTACAGTACATTTCATATGCATTATACAACATGCAAGGCTTGTGGTAATCACTGCAATGCTGCACGACTAACCTACCGTTAGCCTAGCGCTACCCAGACCCGCGTCACAAATAATTCATAGCCCTTTTTCAAAAACTCGTTAGGGGTACAAGATGGATGGAAGTTACCGTGTCCAGACGATTCGGATAGTATCAGGTGAGTTGTAAATCAGAGAAATGTTTGCCAAATTCATTTGTCAAATAGTCTTTCTGGCATGCTGCTCTGCAAACCCCACCAACGTGGAACACCAACGTGAGCCAGAGAAGGTCTATAAGTCTGCTGCCTTTGGGGCAAAACATTATGTCCCCGTCGGGTCTAACCCTAACCCTGACCCACCAGAACGTTCCCTCCTACTCCCTCTCCCTCCGTAGTTTCGTGGTACCCGAATAAAAAATTAAAAGATAAGCGGACTGCCCATCTACTTAAAAAAAAAAAAAAAAAAATTTTCAATCACATTTTTCACAGATCAGGGCACCTTGCGTAAAACAGGTGTTACTGCACAGAACAACTGAAGTCAATGTAGAGCTTACGGACAGGAGCCTTGTAGACGATGGCGATAACGCACATAGTATACATGTGACACATTTGCCAATGTAGCAGAGCCGGCGAACTGAGGGCACAGCTATCACTTATCTCTCCCCGTTTCTGGCTCCACTTATAAGACCCCATAAAACCAATAATGTTTTACAGATGTAGACATTTTGCCCGTGAGCGAACAATATAGCAGGAGCGCTATGTCGAGAATGCCTTTGATCAAGGCTTTATGAAGCAGACTTCTCCTTTGATGATTTCGCTGACATTTCCAGGGGACTTATTAAAGACTCTAGCGCTAAGCTAATCAAATCAGCGTGCTTTCTCACTTTTCACTGCCAAGCAGCGTCGCGCAAGGGGGCCCGGTCGCTTAGGATGTTAGCTTTTTTTTTTTTTTTTAAGGCTTGCAGAAGATGAAACACAGCGTCTAAGGGCCTTTTTCCGAATCGAAGACACGGTTTGATTACGCTCGGCTGCTTTGCGAGAGCGGGTCGGGAACAGAGAGGCGCGCGTTGTAGTCAAACCCGCGACACTGCGGGTACGGGACGTGTCCCCGCGAAGCCTACCAGTGGTCCTTGGATATATTCCAGAAATGTTCTCCACCTGCGTCTGCCTCTTGTCTAAGCAGAAGATACGAGCTAGCTCCTTTCGTCGCGATCACGAGATATTTCTCGCAAACGCGCACTGACACAGACACACACGCATTGGATAAACACCAGCATAGCGATACAAACATGCATACCGGGTCCTCCTGTTGGCTCAGCAGGCCAGCGTTACGCCACATACTCACGGGCATGTAGTGGGTTCAAATCATCCGCTCGCTCCTCCAATTTTCCTGTCTCTCTTTGCATATAAATCGTCTGATGTCAGCTGTAAAATGCTCTCACCCATGCAAGGTTCATTCGGTATGTTTTCTCAGCTAATGGAGGTGAATACTCCATGGATCCAAAGTGATGCAGGTCATTACCTTGAAGCTACAATATTTTGGAGGAAGGAATGGAATTGGGGTACAATTCAGTTTAAGAAATATATTTTATTCGTGACGACCCACTCATTAATTTTGAGCCTGAGCAACGCTCTTCAACCCAAGAGGACGAACACAAGAGACTCGTTTCTGAACTTAAAATGTTGAACGACCTCAGACCCGGCGATTAACCCGATCCACACACCATGACCAAGCAGGACCTTCGCTCGCACCCTACACATCTATGCCTGCAGAAACCCCAGATCCTTTGTTGGCCCATGTGGCGTCCGTGTGCTGGGAGTCTTGCGGCCTGGGGGCTTCAGGTTTAACTGGGAATCACATTCCTTCCTCGCACCGCATTGACTGTGAACTATTTGACATGTTAACAGGACAGACTGCTGATTATACCATCACTTCCTGGATTGGTCTGTCTTCTTCTCAGGTGGGGGGGGGGGGGGGGTGGCGCAGACAGATGGCATGTTTTTCATGTCGAGGAAAAGAAGAAAAGGGACAGGGCAGCGTGAGCTGAACTCGTGACATCACGAGTAACGACATCACAAGTACATGTTAATATCTGATGCAGTAGCAGTTTTCTATACTCTGAAAGCAGTAGCCTAAAGGATGTCCGAACCCCAAATTAAATGTGTAAAGAAAAAAGAAAAAGTAAAGCTCTCCCTTCGCACTACAGCTACTGTTGACGTGTACACACACACACACACACACACACACACACACACACACACACACCTCACTATAAGGGCAACAACACCTAAAATTATACTGTTGGCATTTGGTGCATTACTGTTGGGATAACTGGAATGACGACTACAAATAAAAACGAGACAACAATCAAATCACGAATTTCGCTATATGAATGCTATGTTGGACATACTGTACATATGGATGTCTGACTAATGATGTCCACACAGACCGTACAGACATACATATATATCATTAGTCATACATGCCGAATTTGGTTTGTTGACATTTTGGGTGGTATCCTAGGAGACCAATTAAACACCATTCATCATTCTTCCACAGCTAATGGACAAACCGATTCCTTGGGCTGCTGCCTATAAGGCTCCTCCATCACGACTCCACTGTCACGTCTCTGGTCTCCAAAACTCATGCAACATTTAGGGGGTACAGCGCCGGGGGGTGATTCATATTCCCCGCCATTACCTTCCCTATGGGGTGATGATCTGAAACTGGAACCGTAACGGAGCAATCTGTCACTGCTCTTTGCTGCACTATGTGAACAAACGTACGCAGGCCGCGCGCATACTTCCAAACATTCACACGCACACACACTCTCTCTCACACACACACACACACTGACACACACGCAGTAGCTCGCCTGGGGAAGCCTATCCATCAACAGCAGTGCCATCAGTCCCATAACCTCACCATGAAAGTGGGATGGAGACTCACCTGTCTACCATATTGTATTTGTCTGTGTGTTTCACCTCTGACCCCGATATATTTGCTCAAATGCAGCCCCATTAGCACGCACGCACAGACACACACACACAATGTAACAATAGACTGATGATTAGAGAGACCATCCAATAACCAGATCAAAGGTTTGATCCCCACTTTGACCTCTTTTATCAAATCAGTACATGCATCTGCAATGAAGCAATTTCCTAATTACGCTGTGTGTGTAATATGTGCAATTGAAGTGCTCCGACCACCCCCCACCCCCTTTAATGGATATAGTAGTACTGCATTGTGGGTAATTGTTAAAGACCCTCTGTAAGGGAGCTAATGAGAGAGAGAGAGAGAGAAAGAGAGAGGGAGATGGTAAGAGACCGCCTCGATGTATTCAAGAGCGCCCCCCCCCCGACAAGACTGCGGCCCAAGCTCAATAACCTCTTCCACTACGTTTCCATGGCAACACAAAGTCGGAGCGTGAGTCTGGGAGATGGAGCGAGCGATTGTGATCCTCTTTTTACATATCAATCATACTGTGCGACAAGCTCATTTCATGATAAAGACAAATCCTTGTGGGTTTCCTGTCAACAAAAGATGACTTTACCAAGCATCTCAAATCTTCACACACCTCACAGATTTTCCCTTGGAAATGGTGCAGCAATCTCTATGTGTATGTGATAGAAGATCCAACTGACGTTAGTCGCTTGCCAATCTAAGCCAAGCCTGCCAAACCCAGCCTCCATAACCGCCTCACTGAACCGGGCTACAGTATCTCTTCGGTACTCTCCTTTCCAGTAACTTTACAGCTCCTCGGTAGCACTCCTCAGCCAACGTAGGTCTCATCCATGGAAAAAGGCACAATACTGCCACCCACAGGCAAATATGACCTCATGGTTCAGAGGTATTGGCTTCATGCATCCTTGGACAAAAGACAAGAGTATGATGCATGTCTTTTAGAAGGTTCCAGGTTCCAGGCTCTTCCCATCGATGATGTTAAATTAAACTGTAAACTATTCTGTAACTCTGCATTACTTAGACGGACAGACGGAAAGACAGACAGACAGACGGATAGATAGATGGATGGATAGACATTGCTTCATGAAAACGGTCTGTAAACTCACAAGGAAGCTCAAAGCCAAAGAGCTCTTTATAAAAAGATACACAGCCAACAGTGTTTTGCTATCACATTAACAGAAAAACCGTCTCATTCTGCTCCTGCCTCCAATTACCCCACCACCACCCCCAATTAAAGGTAAACAAATGTGATTAATAACAAACCAAATACTGTATTATATTATAAAAAAATAATTGTACTGAGAGCTTATCTTTTCTAATGAAGAGGTGGCCACTGCTATCATTTGGATTTTGAACAGCCGTTTAACGGCCCAATCATTTACCCCAACATAAAAAAAGGATAAACACAAAATTAAAGCCAAAGTACCTGCCCAATAACTGACACACTGGGGCCTTTAAAGCAAACAATATGTGAACATGACATTGTCAACAAAGCCACGGGACTGTGGCTAACTAACTAAACAATAGTGTATGTACAGTAAAGGTACAGCAAGACTGATTTCAGTAGGATTGATGCAGATTGCTAATAGCTTTTCACAATAAATACAGGGACTGGTTTTGTAAACACGCTGCTCAATTGCGCCACATTGTGTTCGCTACTAAGAGTCCATTACAACAAGCCCAAAGAAATTATTCTTTTGTTTGGTGAATCAACACTAAAATGATGGAAAATACTTTTTAGACAGCAGACTAAATTTGCTTGGCAAAACTCCTGCTAGGTTTGAGATTTACAAGTATGTTGCCTTTAGCTCAGTAATCCTATCCTTCACCCTGTCACAGAACAGGTGACTGGATGATGGAGGACCAATGACTTTAATAGAAGAATCCTCCACCATGCAAACAACGTCATTGTGCAGGACATTCGTATCTTTGCAGATCTGAAGCAGCCTCTGTTTCCCGGGCAACCCGTTTCTCTCCAAGTCGATTGAATGGACTCTTAGGGTTGCCTGCCAAGACTCCACCAAGGTCTTCAGTTGTTCTGAAGCCTGCTGGACCTCGGAGGGTCTCTGGGCGGTTTGCGGTCCACTTAGCGATATCCAGGTGACATCGGTTCCTTCTTCGTACCGAAGGGTCACGTCGCGCCCTCTCAAACACCTGCTGAGCTTCCTTGTGTCAATTCTTTGAATGTATCTGAATGTGTTTGCGTCAACCCATAGGGTCTCTTCCTCGAGAGCCTCCGTACTTCCTTGAGAGGGCCTTGCCATCTCGCGTGTGCCGATCTGACGGGGACCTTTCATATCCTCGCCGTCGGTCGCGGTGGATTCTAATCTATCTTTTTGATTCGTGTGGACTTGTTTTGCCCTGACTGCTGATCCATTCTTATGGCTAGCACTGACCTCGCAGTGCCCTGGAATATTGTCTTCTCTGATCTGCAATCCTGACATATGCTCTAGTCCAGTTTGGGTTGATAATATTCCTTCTGCAATGAACTGTGTTCCTGTGTTCATCTCGGCTTCCCCTGCGTGGGTTTTAGCTTGCTCCGTTGCGTATCTCGTGTTGATTTGTGAAGGCCCTGCTGTGTCCGATGCGATCATCTTTGATGGTCCAGCAATGGAGCTGAAAGAGTCGTTTAGGCTGGACGGAGCCGTCTGCTCTTCCCCAGCGTTACTGTTTGCGCAATAAATGGAGCTGGAGTTCACATCCTTGTGGTGAGGCTTTGGCCCAGTGACAAACTGCTCTTCCACTGCATCACCTGTGTACTGTAAGGACTTTGTTGGGCTGGAGGAGCTCTTGCCGGCATTAGCAATAGCGTAGCTTAAGGCACCCACGCGCTCGTGACGAGATGTCAACACTGGATTACGAGAAATCCCTCTTTGTTGGACGGCAGCAGTTTGGGCTGAGACCGGGCTTCGATCCCCATCAGTGGCCCTACTGGCCCTGCTGATGAGGTCTTCTTTCAGGGCCTTGATAGCCTTGAAGGGCCCCTCCACTGTGGCCCTCCTCTCCTGAGGCAGAGGCTGGATCCGTACTGACCTGTGAGTTGACCGCAGACTCTGAATCAGGGAGTCTTGAGCGTCGCTGAACACCGAGAGGTTGATTGTAGCATCGGTGACATACACAAACATCTGTGGCATGAGACAACATGAGAAATTATATCTTACATGCCCAGTCCATTGAGAAAATGAACTGCCCATCTCTCAGAATACTAGAGACGAGAGTTTAGAGTTAGTTTAGTTTATTAGCAAGTGGAATAATAAAATAATAACAAAATGAAACATGAGAAAATAAAGTGTGCTAGACTCATCCAAAGAAACCTATAATAACATATATAAGTCAGGGAGCATCAACAAGACAATAAACTGTGAAACCATACAAAAAGGCTGAGATAGATAAACAAAACCTATTACTTAGGGGCTTACTTACATCTGGGGTGAAGGGGAACACAGTGAGATGATAGTCTTCTGGAAACTCCTTGTCCGTCATGATCTGATGTTCCTTTTGCACGACCCTCTCCGCATCTGTCAGGAGTTTTCGCAGTTCTGTTTTATTCTCTTCTCCCCCCAAGTCATCATATTACCATGTTTCAGTCATTTCCCCATTATGGCGCTTGTGTACGGTCTTACCTTTAGCTTTTTCAAACGTGATGAATGCGACCCCATTCAACTCCGTGGGATACTTGACGTCCTCCACGTCTCCACCGTGACTCCTTGAGCTTTGGAAATGAATAATCATCTTGTCAATCATCCGATCGATGGGGAGGACGTCAGGGACACCGGAGACCACGACCGCTCTGCATCCTGCAGGGGAAAACATTTCCGCTGTGGCTGCAAACCTCAACTGTGACACATCTAAAACTAAACTGCTGTGTAGTTGCATTTTCAGCCACGGAAAAAATAATCCGCCTTCGTTGCGCGGTAACTACCAAGTCTGTACTACTTTTTGGTTTCGCTTTCGCTGCGTCCGTTTTCCAATATGCACGTCAAAACAGACCCAGTGTCAGTTATACTTTTTCGGTACCGCGGCTCTCTGCGGTACCTCGTTATGGAGGGAAGATCCCAGATCAGTGCTTCAGAGGCGGTTGAAAATTAAGCTGTAATAACAGTTATATCCCTGCAGGAGTCGCTGTTAATCTATCCCTGCAGGAGTCGCTGTTAATCTATATTTGTGGTTGAGCATGAAATCAGTAGGTTGCAAAGAAGGCAAATTTATTTAAATCAATAATACAATTCATTGCCAAATGCACGTTCTCTATTGGGCAGTATTTAAATAATAGAATAATAAATAATAGATGGGCAGTATTTAAATAATAGAATAATAGAGTATTAGAATAATAGAATTGTTGTGTTAAAATCTGAACAAAATCTATTTTTTTTCTGTAATCTTGTAATCGACATACACTCAGTGGTCACTTTATTAGGTACACCTTGCAAGTACCAGGTTGGACCAACCTTTTGCCTTCAAAATTGCCTTAATTCTTCGTGGCATACTTTCAACAAGGTGTTGGAAACATACCTTGGTTGTAAGGAGTGGTTATTTGAGTTACTGTTGCCTTGCTATCATCTCAAACCAGTCTGCCCATTCTCCTCTGACCTCTGACATCAACAACACAACTGCTGCTCACTGGATATTTTCTCTTATTCGGACATATTCTCTAGAGATGGCTGTGCGTGAAAATCCCAGTAGATCAGCAGTTTCTGAAATACTCAGACCAGCCCGTCTGGCACCAACAACCATGTCACGTTCAAAGTCACTTAAATCCCCTTTCTTAACCTATTCTGATGCTCGGTTTGAACTTCAGCAAGTTGTCTTGACCATGTATACATGCCTAAATGCATTGAGTTGCTGCCAAGTGATTGGCTGATTAGGTATTTGTGTTAACAAGCAATTGAACAGGTGTACTTAATAAAGTGGCTATTCATCCCTGTTGAAATTACCAACAATTAGGGCATAAGAAATAAGAATATACATAAGACAAGCTGTTGCCTCATCACGGGTGCTTATATTAACACACTGCAAAGAAACATTTTAGTAGTTTAATAGTTTTATTAGTTTTGACCCTGCGGGCTTCTTTGCCGACCATTGCCCATTAAAGTTGCACATAATGTAGCACCACCCATAGACAAGCAAAATAGACGAAAAACGTGATGTAAACTTTATTGGATTCAAACTGAAATTTAAAAAAAAAAGTCACACCAGACATTGAACACCTTTCCCGAATTAACTTAAATAAAAATCCATGGGGAGCAAGTAGAGTGATATATTTATTCATATTGTATTTGTGATGTGCACTTATTTTCCAGTGACCCTTCAAAAAGAATATCAAATGAGATATAAACAATTAAATTAAATATAAAAGATATTGGCCTAGCCAAGTGCAAAGGACATTCAGGCTGATGACAAACATCCATCAAATCACCACCTCTTTCATCATTTGAGTGCAAATGTAGCATTCGCTGTGTAGAAAAGTGACCTTAAATAATTCAGGTACTGTATCTATTATTCAGTGTATATCGGTATGAGCTCATATTATACAAGTGACATTTGATGCTGATTTGAGTCGTTTATGAGAAAGTTACACCGGAGTTATGTCTTTCCAAGGCACAAAAATAAAACCATTCTTGTGTTATTAACTTAAGATAATTTAATCTGTGATGTTGCTCCACTTGACGTGCCACCTGTGTGGACATAGACAGCAGAACTAAATGACAACCTGAGTCCGCAGGTGGAATCAAGCTAGGATACAGCCAAAGGAATTCTTGCTGTATTAGAAAATAAACTAATTGTTTTAGAAATAAAAAACACTTCCCTTTGATATGGTTGCAGCAATTTAAAAGGGGGGAAAAAAAACAAAAAACGGTCTGGCACAAGATTATTTTTCATAATGTCCAATACTCAAACCCATTTCTGAACCGGAACCAACTAAACTGAAACCTGAGATCCACACCGAGGATCTGAGGTACTGCTGCTGCAGACAGAGACACCAAGATGTTAAGGACATCGTTTCAAGTGTTATATAGTGGCACACTTTCTCAGGCTGTAAAGACAGCCGCAGAGGGGGAAATACCTTTGTTGTCTACAGGCCACAATGGCTGATAAATATTTAATTTCACCAGCCAGTTTCACTACTTTAATTAGCAAGACAAGGTGTTTAGAATCGGACCGCCGGTGATGTGTTGTTCACCAGCCACCGTGACGTGTAGAATAGACTAATCTATCAGCAACAATTTAGCAGCGTTTGGGCTGGCGGGTGGCGTTCTACTCCCGCCCTGCACATAGCTATTGGACAGATAAAAACTGAAATTACTTTCAAACATCTGAGGCCATTTCAGACATGGACAGAGTCTGGGGACACCAGCCGAGATGGTTTTCAAACAGTGGCGGCGGAGGCGGGTTTTTTTTAGGTTTCAGCGCTCCTTGGACGTACCGTCCGGGTCGCACGGTTTCTCTTTGTGTCCGTTGCTAGTCCGGAGCTTAAAGGTGGTGAGGGGGCTGCTGTGACGCAGCAGGGCATTCTGCGCGGCGTAGTTTGAGGGGAACATGGCCAGGATGGTGTAGGACGAGGCCAGGTCCCTGGGGGGCTTGAAGCTGCCGGTGTGGAGGTCCCTGT